>SSNS01000038.1:845855-900855 GCA_006937985.1 Aphyosemion australe
GCAGCACCAATCCGCCTGTCGATCTCACGCTCCACCCTTCCCTCACTCGTGAACAAGACCCCGAGATACTTAAACTCCTCCACTTGGGGCAGGACCTCGTCCCTGACCTGGAGAAGGCATTCTACCCTTTTCCGACTCAAGACCATGGTCTCGGATTTAGAGGAGCTGATTCTCATCCCAGCTGCTTCACACCCGGCTGCGAACTGCTCCAGCGAAAGCCGGAGATCACGTTCTGACGAAGCCAACAGGACCACATCATCTGCAAAAAGCAGAGACCTGATCCTTAGGCCACCAAAACGGATCCCCTCACCACCTTGGCTGCACCTAGAAATTCTGTCCATAAAAGTTATGAACAGAATCGGTGACAAAGGGCAGCCTTGGCGGAGTCCAACTCTCACCGGAAACGAGCCCGACTTACTGCCGGCAATGCGGACCAAGCTCTGACACTGGTTGTACAGGGACCTAACAGCCCGTATCAAGGGGCCTGGTACCCCATACTCCCAGAGTACCCCCCACAGGGCCCCCCGAGGGACGCGGTCGAACGCCTTCTCCAAATCCACAAAACACATGTAGATTGGTTGGGCGAACTCCCACGCACCCTCCAGGACCCCCCCAAGGGTATAGAGCTGGTCCAGTGTTCCACGGCCAGGACGAAAACCACATTGCTCCTCCTGAATCCGAGGTTCGACTATCCGACGGACCCTCCTCTCCAGAACCCCTGAATAGACCTTACCAGGGAGGCTCAGGAGTGTGATCCCCCTGTAGTTGGAACACACCCTGCGGTCCCCCTTTTTAAATAGGGGGACCACCACCCCGGTCTGCCAATCCAGTGGAACTGCCCCCGATGTCCACGCGATATTGCAGAGCCGCGTCAACCAACACAGCCCCACAGCATCCAGAGCCTTAAGGAAATCCGGGCGGATCTCATCCACCCCCGGAGCCTTGCCACCGAGGAGTTTTTTGACCACCTCAGTGACCTCAGCTCCAGAGATTGGAGAGCCCAACCCAAAATCCCCAGACTCTGCTTCCATCCTGGAAGACGTGCCGGTGGGATTGAGGAGGTCTTCGAAGTACTCGGCCCACCGATTCACAACGTCCCGAGTCGAGGTCAGCAGCACACCCTCCCCACTGTAAACAGTGTTGGTAGTGCACTGCTTTCCCCTCCTGAGACGCCGGATGGTGGACCAGAATCTCCTCGAAGCCGTACGGAAGTCTTGTTCCATGGTCTCACCGAACTCCTCCCATGCCCGGGTTTTTGCCTCTGCGACCACCCGAGCCGCATTCCGCTTGGACTGCCGGTACCTATCAGCTGCCTCCGGAGTCCCACAGGCCAAAAAGACCTGATAGGACTCTTTCTTCAGCTTGACAGCATCCCTAACCGTCGGTGTCCACCAGCGGGTTCGGGGATTGCCGCCACGACAGGCACCGGCCACCCTGCGGCCACAGCTACGGTCAGCCGCCTCGACAATGGAGTCACGGAACATGGTCCATTCGGACTCAATGTCCCCCGCCTCCCCCGGGACGTGTTCGAAGTTCTGTCGGAGGTGGGAATTGAAGCTCCTTCTGACGGGAGACTCTGCCAGACGTTCCCAGCAGACCCTCACAACACGTTTGGGTCTGCCAGGTCTGACCGGCATCCTCCCCCACCATCGAAGCCAACTCACCACCAGGTAGTGGTCAGTTGACAGCTCCGCCCCTCTCTTTACCCGAGTGTCCAAGACATGCGGCCGCAGATCAGATGAAACGACAACAAAATCGATCATCGACCTGCGGCCTAAGGTGTCCTGGTGCCAAGAGCACATATGGACACCTTTATGCTTGAACATGGTGTTTGTTATGGACAATCCATGACGAGCACAGAAGTCCAACAACAGAACACCACTCGGGTTCAGATCAGGGGGGCCGTTCCTCCCAACCACACCTCTCCAGGTCTCACTGTCGTTGCCCACGTGAGCATTGAAGTCCCCCAGCAGAACGAGGGAGTCACCCGAAGGAGCGCTTTCCAGCACCCCCTCCAGGGACTCCAAAAAGGGTGGGTAGTCTGAGCTGCAGTTTGGTGCATAAGCACAAACCACAGTCAGGACCCGTCCCCCCACCCGAAGACGGAGGGAGGCTACCCTCTCGCTCACCGGGGTAAACCCCAACGTACAGGCACCAAGATGGGGGGCAAGAAGTATGCCCACCCCTGCTCGGCGCCTCTCAGTGGGAGCAACTCCAGAGTGGTAGAGAGTCCAACCCCTCTCAAGGAAACTGGTTCCAGAGCCAGAGCCATGCGTTGAGGTGAGTCCAACTATATCTAGTCGGAACCTCTCAACCTCACACACCAACTCCGGCTCTTTCCCCACCAGAGAGGTGACATTCCACGTACCAAGAGCTAGCTTCTGTAGCCGAGGATCAGACCGCCAAGGTCCCTGCCTTCGGCTACCGCCCTTTACACATCGCACCCGACCCCTTTGGCCCCTCCCACGGGTGGTGGGCCCATGGGAATTCAGCTATCTGTAGTTTTATTTATTTTATAAACAGCTACAGCAAACAAATGTGATGATTATATCACTTCTGCAAAAAGGTCAGAAATTCTAATTTAAAGCAGCAATCCAGAGTTTTCCCCTTTCAGGAATTATGTAGGATTTTTCAGAAACCCGTAAAACTGATTGTCTTATCATGTAGTGTGAGATAATGTAAGCAACACGTCTTTTTTTTTTTTGCTAAGAACGCCCCCTGCCCCGTAAAACTCTGTGCAATAGGAAATTGAGCACCGACCAGAACTAACCAATAGCGTTAGACTACCGCTTAAGTGCTTCAAATTTAAGGAAGTACCTCGGCTGATGCAGAGTTGATGAACTTTTCACGGACAAGTAAGTCTTTAAAATATAAATATATGAAAACACAACATGACATGAGAATAATAATAGCAAAACAACGTGTTTTAGCTGTTTGTCGGCTACAGAAGCATATTCATAAACAAGAAACGTGCAGTCGCCATCTTAAAATCCTGGATCGACCGACTCTTGGTGTGAAATGCTTGTCAGCCACTAGATGGTGCCATCGGATAAAAGAAATACTCCGGATAGTTGCTTTAAGTTGCATAAGCTGCACATCAGAAATCCAGAGTAATAAAACCCTAAACTGGTTCCTGCTGGACCACATTTAGCCTCCAAGCTGATAATCAATTATTAATAAACCAAGCACAATCAGATCTTGAAATCTGTACCGGGTGGTAGTGCATCAGCCAACACTGAAATGTTAGTCACCAGCCTAAATGCACGTTTGACATCCACAACCATGTTAAGAAATTAAATTAAATTAAACAAAACTAACAGTTTTAGATGTTCTTTAGACCAGTGGTTCCCAACCTTTTTCCCTTGAGGACCCCTCTGCCTGTGTCCAAGACAAGCCAAGGACCCCCTAACCCCAACTCATACCCGCAAACACGCATTAAAAGTGATTTTTACAAACATTATACAGACATACAGTTATAACTCTTATACAGAGCTTTTATTACACTATTGTGTGTGTAATTTGGATATTATAAATGTAATTTTTACAAATATAATCTTGGTAAGCTCACAACCTCAGCACAGAGAAAGTTATGGGGACCCCCTGCAATATTTTGGGGACCCCCTTGGGGGGTCATAGACCCCAGGTTGGGAACCACTTTTTTAGACAAATGTTTAGCCCTAAAATACTCACCTTCTCAGCTTTTAAGAAGTTTTAAGAAAATAGAGAAAGACTGCAACAGCGCTTTCTGGGTGAGTTAATCCATTTGAATGAGTGTGCCTGAAGCTAACAGCGTTAGCATCAATGAGATGGGTGGTGATTAGCAGAAGTATCAGCCGCTGATGTAAAGTTAGTTTTCTGTGAAGTTGTTTTGCAAATGGAGCAGGAGAACTTTGTAGATGTGAGACTAAAACAAATTCTGTCCTTTAACAGTAAACTGCTTTTAGTGCTTTCCTTCAGGCGTTGGTGCAGCAACCAGAATCTGTCCTGTTAGATTTAATTTTATTGAGCATTTCTCCCAATTTTTAATATTTTGCTCAATATTGGTTCACAAGTAAAGAAAAATGAATTAGATAAACTGGCCATAGTTACTAACATGGTTGCCCCATTTACCCTTAAGCAAATGTTGTTGACTCTTCTCTAAAGTATAAGATGCTGGTTTGATTGATTTCTCTAGTTCTTAGCAGTTTGTTGCAGAAACTTCACTGAAGCTGTTCTGCTCTTTCTTTGAGTCTTTGTTAGATTTTTTTCAACATTTCTTCTGTTTTTGGCTGAGGAAATGATTTTAACAGATTATCTGCTGTAGTTTTGACTCTGCATCGCCTGCGAGATTTCTGCTGGCGCTTCTTGTAATTTTAATGATTCTTACAGCATTTTCATTAAAATTGTAAAGTATTATAGATGAATATAGATCTTGATAACATAGAGAATGAAATGTACAGAAATTGCCACATAGAACTAAATAAACCAGGAACAAAGACATTTATCTTTAAACGTCTTTGTTATATTCATTCAGTTTCTTTTCAATTCTTTCATTGATTCTTATGTATTTATTAATGACTGTAAAAAAAAGATGGACAAACCCCACCCATAGCTCTCTGTGGGGCTTATTTGAAGCCAAATGGGCGGTTCCCGTCACTGCCATCTTGGCTGTGTAACTTGTGTCGTCACTACTGCCAAATCAAAAAATGGGCAAAGAGGTGGTGCTGAGAGTGGAGCTGTGAGGGTGGGAGCAAATGGTTGACACATATCAAACTCTGAACCAATGTAGCTACAAGCTAACCTGAAGCTAACATGTAGCTAGGAGGCAACGAGGGTAGCCAACCAAAGCCAACGGAGGTTTTCGGGTGCTTTTAGCCAGTAAAACACGGTTGAGCGACTCAGAAGCGAAGCACGCAACAACTCAAAGAGCTGCGGTGTTTCTGAGGTCTCCCTCAGAGATCTCCACAGGCAGCCAGGATGACTACAGCCTTGCATGGGAGTCGGGTGAGCTAGCTGCTGGTGTAGCTCTGACGGCTAATGCTAGCTATCAATCAAATCTAATAATTCATCAATTCAAGCATTTATTTACACCTAAACAGAAGAGTTTCAAAAAAATTCACCCCCTCAGAGTTGTCATGACTGTAAGCTAGACCTATTTAATCTAAAATAGCTTTTTGAATCAGGCTGTAAACATGTTTTTTTCTGCTGTGAAGTTGGCATTTTTAACATGGGAGTCAATGAGGATCTGCTCTCTTCTGGTGCCAGCCTCTAGTGGATGAGGGGAGAACTGCAATTTTTGCAGCTTCCGTGTTGGCTTCAGGTCTGGGTTCCCTGGGTATTTGTTTGACGACGGTTTCTGCTTCACTGTCGCCTTCATCAGAGCATCCACATGTGTTATTGTGGTTTCTTCTTCTGCCGCTGCTTATGTGTGGGCAGAAGAGGACAATGTCGCCCTCTACTGCCCCCATCCTTCTTGAGCACCATGAATAGAGATGGAGTGTACACGTTAGACCACACATGAGATGCAAAGCTCAAGATGGACATGGGCAGTATGCTCAGGAAGACAGAAGGAAGCTGTGTGCTTCATGCCAGAGTCTCCAAAAGCAACACTGCTCACGACCGCCTTTGTTTACTAATTTGAGGAGGACGCCACAGACTTCTCCGCAGATCTTTTTCCCCGACCACGTGCTCGGACCTGCGCTCCTGAAAAGGCTGTGTGAACAAAACCTGGCCGTGCGGGTGCAGGCTGACCCAACCAAGATCAAACTGGGCCGAACCCAAATGTGAATGCACCATTAGACACCACTATAACAGCTCCTGGACAAGAGCAGAACCACTAGTAGCCAAAGCTGTTGTTTACTTCTGGGATTAAGTAACATATTAGTGGCTTAGTAATTCAATAAAGCAAGAGGTTTTACCATAAAGCCTCTTGAGCGAGGCATTATGTTGCAGTGCCACTAAATGTGTTGATGTTTTGTGCCATTAGGGTGGAAATAATTGATATGGAAAGTCAATTAGTGGCTCTGTGTTGATGGACACACAGACTCTTTGGTTGTGGTTGAAATACAAATCGCCTCAGGTAATTGAGGAAGTATAAAGATCTATTAAAGTGAACATTAGGGAGCGGGAGTTGAAAAGGAAGACTTTTAACCCGCAGACTCCATTATCACCAACATGAGCATCTCATTCGGTTCGTTGTTGCTTTTGTTTGGAGTCGCTCTTTCGTTAGGAGCTTTCACACTTGCATTGAAAAACTGCTGCCCATTTAGACCTCACTATCTGTAGATTCAAAATGTTAAATTGACTGAAATTCGTCACCTGTTGCTAAAAAATCCTCATCTGGTTCACAAACCCAAAAGTTTCCAGTTCCTGAGTTGTCTTTAACTAAATGTTACCCACTTTACACGAGTATTAGTGATTCCCTGACAGCTCCATCTGTGGTTTAGAGTCTGTGGCCCATTTATTATTTAAATAAAACCACAAAAATAAAACTTCATTCAGCAACACCTGACTTTGTGTATGTGGAAGAATCCCACCAAGAGCTTTACTGACACTTTCTTCAGAACTGATTAGTAGGGAGAAACTTTCATGTAATAGGTGCTTGGAATATCTTAGTGGTTCATTTTGGTCACGCTCTGTATAGATTATTCTTTAGAACCCCACATCCTACCTGAGTATTGTTGCTGACCATGTCCATCTCCAAATGGGAGGTTGGCATATCATGGATGCAATTGTGTGATGCAGTCATGTCAATATGGACCAGAACTTCTGAGGAATGCTTCCTACACCAGGTACTAGTGAGTTTGATATATATAATACGAGTTTGAAACTTCCGACAATATTCAGTTGCTGTCTTCTTTAATATGTAGAGGCTTCATCATCTGTAATCACAATTGTGTGGATTAGATGATGCTGTCCACATTTATCATCATCTAATACAGAGCACATTTGATATGGGCTTTCTGGGGCCTCAGACTCTAAAAACTGAAATATAAAAGTCTGGAAACGTCGACCGAGTGTTTGTCTTCACAAATATTTTCAGGCAGTTTTTGTCTATTTAAGATCCAGCCTCTTAAATGTTATTATACCTTCCTTTGTTGTAACAGAAAGTAAAACCAGATTCTCCTTAAAGGTGCAATATATAAGAATGAAGTAAGAATGACATCCTATGGTCATATTTTGGTACTGCAGTCCATTTTTCTAAACAAAAAGTGACTTTCTAACTGCCTTTTTGTGACTTTCATGGCTGTTGACAGTTATGGATCAGCGCCAAAAAATTCTAGATGACAAGCGAAGTCGAGTCATATACAGTAAGTTGATAAGTAGATAAAACACATTGTCATATTTGGTGTTAGCACTCTTGGGCGTTTTGTGGCAGGGAGCACTTACTACAGTTATTATACGTCTCCGGCAGTAGAGGAATTTGCCATCTTCCTGTTATAGTTCTGAACGACTCATTAAATCCATACTATGCAACTTTTTCATATTTTTAAAGCATTTTCTTGAGTCAGTATGTGCTAAAATGACCCTTTACAAGGTTAATGAAATGTTACTCAGACCCCCACCGCCCTCTGTGGCCAGAATACCGCACTTGCAACTTCCGAGTGGCGGTCCAGTCTCTGCTGGATTTAGTAAAGTGGAGCTGACATGCCTGGTGCTGCAGTCTGCTTCCAGCACGTTTCCTGCATGTTTTAGATCATGAACACAGTTGATTTGTTTGATTTAGTGATGAACCGCTCCTGTAGACACTAATGAAGGCTGAGGAGACATTTCAGGTGTTAAAAAGACGAATGCACAGCGAGGAGATAAGTTTCACTTTTGGTTTTACTAAACAGACACTAGGGGATGCTAAAAGCAAGCCAAAACTGCCAAGTGTTCCTTTAAAAGAAGTAAAACGCCATAGTTGACTCATTATTCTCTTCACACATTTCACTGTAATATCGAGTTGTTGGTAATTGAAAACGTAGCTTAAGATATTTTTATAGCTGACTATTTCCTTCTAATTCACTGTTCACTAGCATTAGCCTCTAGCCTACTTCACCTGATATTAGAGTAAAACAAAAAGATGCCATAGCTTCTTAAGGGTACAAGAAACAACTTCAGGGTCGCTCCTGTTTACTGGCTTTGGTTCTTTAAACAACTCTGGAGCTTTTTGTTCCATGGTTTTTTGTTGTCATCTTACACACAGAATAGCAAAATTTTGGTTTTTACCTTGTTTGCTAACAGTTTTGGCGAACCACAGTCACCATCTTCAGAGCTTCTCCAGGTGTTGGTGGCGTCACTTTCGTTGTTTATCCGCTTCTTATCTGCCTCTTCTTTGGCTGCTCTCGTGTGTCTTCGGCTTGTTTCTTTTTCAGATTCTTTGTTGTGTTCATCGTCCCTTACTGCCTGCGGATAAACAACGGAAGTGACGCCGCCAACACCTGGCGAAGCTCTGAAGATGGTGACTGTGGGGCGCCCGAAACTGTTGGCAAACTAAAAACTAAAAACGTTGCTATTCTGTGTACAAAATAAGAACAAAAAAAACAAGAACGCAGAGAAAACTTAACAAGGAGTTCTGGAGCTTTTTCCTGCCTGTGTTGAATTACAGATGCCGGCGTTGCGGCGTTAGCTCGGTGAAGACTCGGCAACCTCTCAGGCTAATAGATTGTAAACAGTAACTACGTCCCTGTTTGGCCTTCGTGAACGGAGGAAATCTGACAACCCCCCTGCTGGCTGAGAAGGAAATCTGTTTCAATGTAACCTTTTTCCAACATGATTGAGACATTAGACTGTTTTGTGATTATTTCATTGCAAAACTTACATTTTACTCAGTTATCTACTGATTTTAAAGTCAATATTAGAAGAGCTGATTATTTTTTAATCAGCTTCATTATTTATGAGCTTTCACAGCAACTTTATAAAAAGAAATCCAACTTTGCCTTCTGGCGATCACAGCAGCTGCAAAAACTGGTGATCTGTTCAGAGTGTACTCTTCCTCTTCCAAGATATATCTAATATTTTAAATTATTCTGTTCCTTTAAGCCCATCATTAAGGAGCTATAACATTAGTGCAAAACAGTGTTGAGGGGCATTTTTGTGTTGATGGGATCAGTTTAGAAAGATGTAAACATCTTATTTCTAACTTTTTACCACTATTTAACAGGAAACAAGCAACCTATGCCTTATTCATAAGTCTAAAGGTGTCAAAAACTTTTTAAGGGTTTAAACTCTCACTGCAAACATTTTAAACTGAAACATAGGCTTTATTTATATAGCACATTTCATACACAGAAGCAATTGAATGTGCAGAAACACAAAGAGGAGAGAGCAAAACAAGGTGTGAATTATGTGGGAAGTGGCCAGTTTTCCACACAGTGATTCAGACATGAGTACTCGCCGCTCTCTGGCACACTGAACACCTCATTCTGCAGTAATGCCAGTGGAAGAATCGTACATCATTTGTGCTCACGTCGCTTTCTAAAAGAAAACTTTGAAGGCATGGTTGCAAATCCTTACGCTTGCAGACAAAATATGCAGACAAAAGCAATATGATTGGTCTTTTGAAAGTACAGGTGTGTGTGTGTGTGTGTGTGTGTGTGTGTGTGTGTGTGTGTGTGTGTGTGTGTGTGTGTGTGTGTGTGTGTGTGTGTGTGTGTGTGTGTGTGTGTGTGTGTGTGTGTGTGCAGTTAGGCACTTGAGTGACAGAAAAATAAAAAATGATAAAGGGAATGAGTGGAAAAGTCCAACATGCTATGGAACATTACATTTGATAATGAAAGATTGGTCTAATCTAGTCAAACATCAATATCCTTCTGTCTCTCCGTCCATCTGTCCCGCGCTACCTCTCTCTTTGTCCTCCTTCCAACAGCGCAGACTTATTATAATTCATTCCTTAATTTCCAGCAGGGAATCAAGGCCAAGTGAAGTCTCTGTAAATACCAAAGTGGTTAATTTAGTCTCTCTCAAAATTTATCTTCTCTGGTTATCTAGCTTGTTCTTAAAACACTCTCGCTCCCATTAAATTAGCTCGGATTTGGCAAAGTCTGCAGTACAGTGGAGCGACAGGTCGTCTGAAGATGTGACTCCTTGGTCTATAATGTCGACCACTGAAGTGGGACATACTTTATTGATAGAGATTGTAATTAACTGGCTGTGAGGAGACAAAGGAAATTGCACATTCATCACATCAAATTGGCTCAGGGGGCTTAGCATGGGCCAGATAATGGCTCTCCTCATGCCTGAGCCGTGACCGGAGTGCAGACAGCTACGTATTGGTGCATTTTGTATGTACACAATGCGGTTATGGATTCAGGAACGCAAACACCGGTTAGCACGCTCATGCAAAAACATCAGAAGACTATTTTACTGAGATCTGACTGCATTATCTTGTGTGTTTGCTATAATTAGTTTGTGGGATTACCTTTGAGACATAAATTATTGGCATGACTGCTGAGTGGCAAATGATTCCACCCAGGATCATCAGCTAATGTTATTGTTTATGAATGCATCAGCGTCGTGTATTAAGTAAGAGCTTTGTTTATTTGTGTTTTAGCGTGCGGATACATTGGCTTGTTGCTACAGTACTCTAATATGCACTCACAGCAGGTGACGGCACACCCACAGGTGTGATTTAATGGATTGATTCTCCCGCATGGAGGCTAATGCGGTTAGGCTAGATTTAAATTTCCACATATTACCTTTTGTTATATTTGAATTTGGGCTTTTATTAAACATATTCATACAATTGGATTATGTTTCATTGGGTTAGGGTTAAATTTTTTAATCGCGATTAATCGCATGAGTGTCCATAGTTAACTCACGATTAATCGCAATTTTTTTTTCTTATTCAAATTTTCCTTATTTCAACTAGGGAGTGGACAAATATACTTTTTAAAGAAAATATGTTTATTATAACTGTACCAAACAAACATGACAAATACACTCCAGTATCCTCCTCAGAAAAAAAAAATTCAAAAGTGCAATTAGGCATTACCTCCCACACAATAACACCTTATATGGTTCCACCATAAGGAATCACAAAATCAACACGTGGTACTAAAACAAGGACAAAGGGAAGAGTGTGATAAAGAACCAGGACTCTGCCTATTTAGCACATTTTAAATATATCTTATTATTTTTAACAAAAATATAAGGCAACACTTCTGTATTATTTTTTGTTTTGTTTTTTTTGCTTTCTTAATCCATTGAACTCAGACAAAAATAATGCAGCAGGGGCCAAACTCAAATCAGCTGATGTTGCTGAACTGTGGCCCACACACACACACACACACACGCACGCACACACACACACACACACACTCACACACACACACACACACACACACACACACACACACACACACACACACACACACACACACACACACACACACACACACAAAGTTATTCTGGTAAGCTATCAATTAATTTTCCTGGATTTATTCCAGCGGTAAAAAGGGGAGCACATTTTTTTTATTTTTCTGTAGATTATTGAATTATATTGGGACAGAATGATGACGCTATCTCATCAGCTGAGCCCTCAGCTGAGAGGTCTCGTTGCAGCGCTTCTAACACAGGAACTAAATACTCAATAAAAGTAAACAAACTGTACCTTCCTCCTCTGTTTCGCCACTGATTATGTTTGGTTGAACTTCTCCGGTTAGCCGCCTCGTCGTAATCCAGAGAAAAATACCAAGCTGCGGCACTTTCTACACACTGTTTACACTCGCTTTCTGAGCGGTTACATCATCGCCGGCTTTACGCTCATACTGAAAGCCTGGTAGGCGTAGGTCCCCACGCGATTTAAAAACAGTTGTTATCTTAAAAATCCAGCCGTGGAAATCCTAAAAAGAAATTGACTTGAGGTTTTAATACATTTTTACACGTGTGATTCAAAGGAAATTTGCCGCTGGCCAATGGCTTGTTCCTGCTTCTTATTTATGTCAGACTATGGAACGCGAGGAGGGCCAAAACAAAAAACAAAGGGGGCTTTGCATTAACGCAATAGAACGCGCTAATTTTGACAGCCCTAGTTTCTACTTAGCTCAGAAAATCCAATTCCTGATAAAGCTTATTGGCCTTATTTGGCCACGTCTTTCATAATAAACATATTTTAATCTCCATGAGACTTTAAAGGGCTGAATATTACCAAAAAAATTAGATTTATTATGAGTAAAGACCTAACTCTAATTTTTAAGCTCAAAACTGAAGAAAAGGAGGGAAAATCCATTATGTTTAATTATTTAGACTCCTGGTCTGAACAAATAGTTGTTAAATGACAAACTTTACCCTCCTTCAACATTGGAAAGATAAGCAACATTATTTTACATCATAATTTTAATCCAAACCAGTTTAACACTTATGACCTAAAAAGAGCAGGTCATGCAAAGGTCCCTGGACAGATCTGTGTCCATCACAGGACCAATACACAGACATGAGACACATAATGATATGTGCACTTAGATGCATCTAAAATCCATTTAATATTGACAATTAGCCGGGCATGTGTGTTGGTCTGTGGGTGGAAACCAGTGCATCTGGAGAAAACCCACACATGGACAAAAGAACACAGAACGGCCAAAGTCAATAGAGATTCAGTACAAAGGCCTCCTTACCATGAGCTGACCTGCAGCCCACACACACACACGCACACGCACGCACACACACACACACACACACACACACACACGCACGCACACACACACACACACGCACGCACGCGCACACACACACACACACACACACACACACACACAACACTCTACAATTTCAATTTTATTGTTGGAATAATAATAATTTTCAACTTCAAAGGCATCAATTTCCAATGCAACTTTGATGACACACATCATTTAAATAAATGATGGTGTTGAATAATTATGGCAGTTTTAAGATGCTTCTTAAACTCAATTTCCAGTTCCTTCTTTAGACGTAAAACTCTGCTCTGAAGACACAACTCAACGCAACACAGCGCAGCACAAAGACATCAGTGTTATATTATTGTAAATTTATAATCATCCATCCATCCATCCATCCATCCATCCATCCATCCATCCATCCATCCATCCATCCATCCATCCATCCATCCATCCATCCATATATCATCCATCCATCCATCCATCCATCCATCCATCCATCCATCCATTCATCCATCCATCCATCCATTTTCATCTGCTTATCCGGGGTCAGGTCATCAGGGCAGCAGCCTAAGCAGAGAGGCCCAGACCTCCCTCTCCCCAGCCACTTGGGCCAGCTCCTCTGGGGAATCCCAAGGAGTTCCCTGGCCATCCAAGAAACATAGTCCCTCCAGCGTGTCCTGGGTCTTCCTTTGGCTCTAGTCCCGGTTCGACGTGCCCGGAAAACCTCACCAGGGAGGTGCCCAGGAGGCACCCTAACCAGATGCTCGAGCCACCTCAACTGGCTCCTCTCAATGTGGAGGAGCAGCAGGTCTACTCCGAGCCCCTCCCGGATGACTGAGTTTCTCACCCTATCTGTAAGGGAGAGCCCAGACACCCTGTGGAGAAAACTCATTTCAGCCTCTTGAATCCACAATCTCATTCTTTCAGGTCACTACCCAAAGCTCGTGACCATAGGTGAGGGTAGGAACGTAGATCGTAAGAACGGTAAATCGAGATCTTTGGCATCTGGCTCAGCTCTCTCTTTGCCAAGACAGACCGGTACAACGTCCACATCACTGCAGACGCAGCACCAATCCGTCTATCGATCTCACGCTCCATCTTTCCCTCACTGGAGAAGACATTCTACCCTTTTCTGACTCAAGACCATGGTCTCAGATTGTTTTGTTTTCCAAACCTGGCATTAATCAGGTCTCGTACCTTAAAAAAACATTAATTTGACAGAACTATTGGCTGTTTCATGTCCAAACATACAAAAAGACAAACGCTGTTAGTGCTGATTTGTATATATTTCTGTTTGTGCCATCGAGCAGGACTTGGAGAGTCACAGACCTCATATTCTACTATCTGCTAAAACAGACTCCAGCCTTCAGCGACGCTCCACAGGATCCAGCACACAGATAGAAGATGGTATTAAAACATGCAGCACGCTGCTCTCACCGCTGATAACCCTCAAGAGCACGCTGCGTGTTTCAGGGCAGGAAATCCTGGTCTGCACTGTTTACACCGTCTACTTACAGTATCTCATCTATCTTGTTGTGTTTGTTGGGTATAGCGTTGTGTTATGAGTTCAGGATTTAATAGATTGTTGTAAATGTCACAACTACTCTAGCTGCTTGATACCTTTGCACATACAGTACGTGCATGTTTGCTGTGATATTGTTGCAATTACAGCTGTTGCTGAGAGAAAGCCAAACTCCTGTTTTCTGTGTGAAAGATGCCACTTATCACCACATACACATTTCACATCGCTAACTCTATTTTTACACCCTCCCACCCTGCAAAAGTAAGAAAGTAAGTCGTCTCTTCTCTGCATGTCTACTCTGTTGGCTTGATGCAGTCTGTCGTGCCATGAACTCAGTAACCTACAATGGGAGGAGTATCTAATGCTCCTCCTGTCATAGAATCAATCTGCTCTGGTGTATATATGGCACGCATATTCACCATTCTGCATAAATTAGCAGACCAGAACAGGTTAAATGATTTTTTTTAAATAGTTGTCTCTTGATGTTGAACGCTCAGAAAATAATCATTGCATGTAAATCCACAAGTAAGTGACTTTTGGAGCGAATCCAGTTCAGCTGACCCTAGCAAACACAAAGCTTGCTATAACTCGCTCTGTGATTCTGGAGGAGCTGAGCATCATTCACAACTCAGAGTCAAACAGATCAAAATCAGAATGTTGGGATTTGCTTCGGTGAAGTGGTGCATACATATAAAATGAATCAAGTGACATCATACGATAAAAAATAATAAGAAACATAAAGTGACTTGTGCAGAGCTGTGTAGTTACTTGGTGTTCAGAAGTCCATCAGCAGGGGAAGAAGCTGTTTTGTCCAAATGGACCGTTACCTCCGGCCTGAAGGGAGTAGTTCCAACAGTCCATTACCAGGATGGGAAGGGTTGGCTATTTTTCAACCTGGAGATGTACAGATCATGGAATGATGGAAGTCTGCCGCTGACCACACTCAGCAGAACGTACACCACGCTGCAGTCTGTGTGTATCCCTGGCAGTAGCCCCAACGTACCACACTAGCTGCATTTACATGTGCAAAATGTCTTTAATCCGATCATTATTCGGACTAGGATATGACTGTGCACATGGGGCCTGGAAAAATGAATCCGATTATGTCAAATGTTTACATTCGTCATACATTCGATCAGGATAAATCATTTTGTCATGCACAGAACGATCCAATACTCCGAAAAAGGCCGTAGAAGAAGTAGCAGACCTCCGCTGTAAACAAACATGGCTGCGAGCATGTCAAAATGGAGCAATGCCACAGACATGTATACGTAGACGCCTCGTGGACTGGTGCTGCCTATTGGAGCTGCCGCAGTGGCCCACACCAAGACCACCAGGACATCCATCCTCGGTGCCATCTTGGTTTGGAAGATCACACAAGCTCTTACAATATTCTTTGATTGCACAGAACATTATTCTCAAAATTTGACTAAAACACCTCTAACTTCATCTTTTTCCAGATGATCTTAGATTCGGACATCAGGGGACATCAGGTCATTAGTGATTTTTAACCATCTTTGATGTCTTTAGCGTGCTTCCCTCTTTCTTTGTTTTCTCTTCTCTTTGATGTGATGCTGAAGAAAATGTCTGACCTCTGAGAAGGAGAGTACTAAGTTTCCCAGACTTCATCCAGACGGAGGGTGGATCTGCGTTAGCGCCGTCCTGCAGTTTCCTAAGAGCTGTTATTTCATAGGTGGTTGAATCTGATGAGAGGTTTGCCACTATGTAAGCTCCTCATTGACAGCTTGATAACTATTGTGTACTCTCTCTTCCCTTTTCTTCACCTCCATTTCTCTTCTTTCTAAATCCGCCTCCCTCCCTCACTCTTCCCCTCTCCTGTCATTCTTACTCCCTTTGTTCTTCTGCTCCTCTAACTCGTCTCTTCCATTTTTCATGACCTTTGTCTCCCACCAACTTCCCCTCTGTAGTGGTTCTGTTGGACACCACGACAGTACTAGGAGAGCTGGACTGGAAGACCTACCCAGTCAACGGGGTGAGTGACACCGTGGATGCTTACTTTGGTTTGTTTTATTAATTATAACCTAAATTCTTATTTTTAGTTCTATGACTAACCAGGAACACTTGAGCCAGGGTTGACAGGGTTTTTGGACCATAGTTTGAGCCAAACAGGAGACAAGACCTTTGGGTCTTATTATAAAAAAAGAAACATGCCAGAGGTAGGTGACATATTTTACCGTACATGCCAACCTTTTTGACAGTAGTTAGACCCATGTGTCAGTGGGACTTTCCGCACAAAGGAAGCTTCTATATGTCAAAGCTGAATCTGGGCTTACTGTGGATGTAAAGCATCTCTATTTATCCAAAGATACCCTAATATTAGATAAATCCACCAATCGGACTGTTTAGAAAAGCAGCAGCAAAACAATTAGACTCATAACACGAATTATGATGCAAACATAGAATATAGAGCGTGACATCTGACCTTTTTAACATAAGGGAGCAGCAGGTGCAGGACAGGAGGGATTGTGAGGTAACAGCATTAATTACCCCCACGGGGAGAAGAAACTACAAAAGGTTGGGATGGATGGTGAAACGCTAGTCAGTGGGCTGGGAGAACTGCAGCAGCTTCCAGGTGAGATCAGTTGCAGATGCCGTGTCGTAACCCAGGTGGTGGTGTGTTATTTCTTGGCTGACTTGGAGAATTCTCATGTGAAGTGTCCACAGATATTAAGTGCTTTATTAATATCTAAGAGCTTTTTCCTCTGCCTCCGTCTTGGCTAGGACGTTCTCAGCTCGGGGCTCCAGGGCTCTGATAACCCCCAGCCTATATGTCTTTGTGTAACAGTAAGTGACGGTGGATTTGTTATAAACTTCAGTGTTTACCTGCCTATCTGCAATATGCTGAGCGCAGCACAATCAGGAAGCCTATTTCCCCTGACATCCTCCCGTTTGAACTTGATGTTACTGTCCAGAGTTGATGTGCTCCATGAGGCACTCTGCTTCTTGTGTTTTGATTTTGACCTGAATGTCTCGCTCACACACACACACACACACACACACACACACACACACACACACACACACACACACACACACACACACACACACACACGCACACGCACACACACACACACACACTAGAGCTGTCTGCTAGGAGTTGTTCCCTTTGAAGAAGTTTAGCGCTGTGCTTTCCTCTTCCTTTATGGAGAGATGTGTGATATTGATGTCACTTCTTTGGAAGTACAGTGCAGTAAAAAGTTATCTGTTCTTTTTAAGATTTCTTGTGTTCTGTCTCTTTGGACACACTGGCCTTATATGAAAAATCAAATGAAGTCTTCTTGTTTCATCGTTAATTAGCTGTGATTAACCTTATTATTTAGAGGACATAATCCTAATACTCGCCCTACGCCCTTCTGTGAAGTGCACTTAGAGGAGGTGGGCAATAAGGCTTCGAGTGTGTAGTACACAAGTGTGCAGATTGGGATAGGAAGCATTGCGTCATCGACCGTGACGCATGCTGGGATGCCGGTTGCTGTTTGTGCTACTTTTTAAAAAAACTTTATCAACAGCTTTCAAACAGACAAAATTTAAATTCATTGCTGTTCATGTTAAATCTTAGTCTAAAATATTCAGAGCATGAATAAATATCATTAATCATCTTAAAATGAACTTCTTTCAGTTGAAAATACGTGTTTTCAGAAAAGGCACTTGAGCCATTGCCCCACCTTCCTTTCAAACTTCCCACGCAGCAATGGATTGTGGGTAATACCCTTGCCCAAAGTCCACATCGATGCAGACTTGGGGAAAGTGCAGATTAAGGGTGCAAAAGGAGCGTGGTCAACTTCTGAACTTGAGAGTCAGTACACCCTACGCACTCGCGCCCCTGGCCGGGAATGCACAATTAGCCTTTCGCCGCCCCCGCCCCCAGAACGGCTATTGTCCAATCACACATCATAGCAACCGTTACTATCCGACAACTCCAAGCAAAATGGTGAAGCTAAGCCTAATTTACTACTAAGCATTAGCCTCGATAGTAGTCGTGTCTCCTTCGTTTCCCTTCAGAACCTCCTCATCGAGCTCAACCAGCAACAGCCAAGCATGAGTGCTCCCCCCGCCCGCGGCTGGGCGGAGGTCCGCCTCCCAGACTATCCAAGACCCTTTTAGATAAGACACACCGTGCCGGTAAAGCAGCGTAATATTACCTCAACCGTGTGTCTTTGGCACATTAAGCCTTGGAGCAACAGCGGGTGGTGTCATGATCACGTGATGAATTAATGCCGAGCTCCGGCCGGGAACTATACAGTATTGATAATGAAAGTAAACACGGGCTTAAGTTTCTTTTTGTTAACAGAACCAGCTGAGATGAGCGATGCAGAGCACCGGAAGTTTTTAGAGCTGCCTGCAGCTCAGATCATCTGACAGCTCACAGGGACACCGCATCGCCGCCACCACTCCTCGGATCCACGCGTCCCCGGACGCCGGACCTTCTCCCAAACTTCAAACTCCTTGTTCCCTGCTACGCTTCGCTCAGCGGAGCCGACACTAATATATCCCTCCACTGCATACTGTAACCCTTTTGCCTCGATCTGGATGATATTGAGGAGGAATTGCTCCAAAAAATGTCGCTGACACACATCTGTCTACTTCTTTCCATCGCGGAAATCTGTGGAGCTGCAGTATTTGATACACTTGCGAGTCGAGAGAGGAGCACGGCGGAGAAGCCGCTTTGCGGCTGCCTCTCCTGGTGTGCACTGGACTGTCGCATTGTTGCTAGTAAACCTTTCCGCTGCTGTTCCGCGCCGCTGATGCTTCCAGTGTGCAGCCGGCGTTAGACTACCTCTTACGTGCTTCAAATTTAAGGAAGTATCTCGGCTGATGCAGAAATGATGAACTTTTCACGGACAATTAAGTCTTTAAAATATAAATTAAATTATAATATATATGAAAACACAACATGACGTGAATAATAATTGCAAAACAACGTGTTTTAGCTCTGTTTGTCGGCTACAGAAGCACATTCATAAACAAGAAACACGCAGTCGACATCTTAAAAACCGAATCGACCGACTCTTGGTGTGATACGCTTGTCAGCCACTAGATGGTGCCATCAGATAAAAGAAATACTCCGGACAGCTGCTTTAAGTGTATTTTAAGGTTCTGTAGACCTTTCTGTCACCTCCATTAAATCGATTCTAAAAAAAAACACATTAAATACTGAAATTGTTTCACAAAATGCACTCGAGAGGGTATAAAGGAACCATTTAATGACTAAATCAAGGTTTTAATTTGGCACTCTCTGCTTTTGTCTCTTTTTAAAATGGACTTAATGGAACAAATGCCATCATTTACCTGAAGTGAACACAAATTTGAACGACACACTCAAATATCTAGAGATTAACCTAATTTAATCGTAGCTTGTAATGCTAAGCCCCAAGGGGAAACGCTGTGAGGTTCATTCCTACAAATATTTCATCTGAGACTAAGAAACCATAATAACAGTGGTCTCTTTTATTGCAACATGTATAATTCGACACACGAGACAGTGAAACGATGGAAGGAGAGCTTTCAGTCTTTTATTAAAAGTTTAATAAATCATTTTGAGCAAAACCAATAAATATGAAAAAATCAAAGTTTTGGAGATATTTGAAAGCTGGATCTGAGCTACACCTCCTCCCTGGTAAACTACACGGACTTTATTGCTATTGGGACCAGCAACAGCATTAATTGATTGAAGAAAAGCACAATAACACCTAGATTCATATCAAATCAATAATTCATCAAAACTACAGAGATTTAATGATATTTCCATAACACCTGCTCTCTTTCTTCCCTTTAGTCTGACAATGACAAATTGCTTTGTTTTAATCAAAACCTCAAACCGCTGCAACAGGTTGCTTCTAAAGCAATGCACACACACACGCATGCACGCGTGTGTGTGTGCGTGTGTGTGAACCTTTAGTTTCAGCAACAAAATGCCTCAACATGAAATATTTACACCCCGAAATGAGATCTTATTTTTCCTTTTTTCACATCTTTGTTGTACTTCACACATGTTTTGTTGTTTAAGCACATGTTGTATTATTTTCCCCATAATACATCTAGCATGTTTACTGCCCCTGTCAATGAGTTGAAAAAGGGTATGTCATTTTTTTTTGCCTCAAAAACAACAAAACCTCGAGGCGCACAGCTAAAAATCAGCTCTAATCAGGAGTTTACAGACGTTTTATGATTGACTGATTTTGTAGCTTCTTTCAACACTTACAGTCAAAGTTGCATTGTTTCGTAGATTTTTTTTCTGTAACGTGGCAAGAATAAATTCGTTTACAAAAGCCGCGGTGGGTTTTTTTTGTGCAACCTTTCCAAAACGGGCGCAAGATAATGAAAATATCATTTATGCAGTCAGAAATGATGACAGCCAGTAGAGAAAGCTGTCTGAATGTCTTTCATGTCTTCATTACAGCAACAGCCTCTGTCATGTCAGTGGTTCTTGCCTAAAGGTGTTCTCCTGCAGGTTTTGCTGAAGAAAGATGCTCATCAAGTGACGGTTTTTGTCTTTGCTCTATCATAATGTTGCTCGCAGTGCAAGAAAAGATTCCACCTGTATTTTATAATATAAGGAAAATTACTTTTTTATATCTTAGCTGTAATTTTTGACAGCAGATGCATTCATCTGGTGTCAAACATGTTTTATCTTGCAGATTATTTCACTTCATTTAAGGTTTTCAGACTAAATTCAAGTATTTTGAGCTTATTTTTAGGTGGCTAATTGTTGCATATTTAAATGATAATTTGGTGTTTTTCTTCCTGATCTGAAATTGTGATTGGTCATTTTTTCAAAAGTTCAAAAACTTTATTCGTACCTGTCATGAGTGTAAATTTGCTTTGCAGTAAGGTGAAGTCTAAATATCACACATTTAAAAACATTACATTATAATTTAAAGTTAGAACATTTTGACTGGTTTAGGAATCTGATAACCAGCTTCATAAACACCATCTCCATTATTAGGATTCATTTAGTCAGACATGTTAAAGATACGGTTTATAAGTCACAGAGCTCTGGTGTCAGTGAGTTTAAACAGAATTTAGCCAAACCTGTGATTGTTGTAATTTATAAGTTGGTCTAGTCTGTTAAATCTGAGACTGCAGCAACAAAAAAAGAGCCATTAGGTCACAGAGATAGATAACACACTGAGCTGAACTGGAAAGAGAGAAAAATAAATAGAAAACATTTAGTAGGCCAAAGAAAAAGAGAACAGGCAGTTACATCTTTGTTTTGCTCTGGGACCTCTGTGAACCTGGACAGAAATGTTGTTAAAACCGGGTCAGAGATTTAAAACAGTAAAGAACATTCTGTAGATGCTTTTTTGAGGCAACATTTCCCACAACAAACGCCTTTACTTTGTACTCGATTCACAGGAAGTTGTTCTGTTGAACTCAGAACTCCTGACCATTTACTTTTCTTTTTTTAGACACTTTTTTCAGCAGAGGACGTTAAAAGTTCTCTGATCATTTACTCAACTTCACTTAATAAACCGTTGGCTCCAGAAACTAAACCATTCATTAGATCATTGATAATCATTGATCATCACTGATGAGGTGATGAAAAGACAAGCTTGTCCTCACTTCAGGTTCAGCCTCTGCAAGCAGAGCAGGTTGGTTCATGTTTCTTAGTATCTGCAAGGCTAAAGAAGCATTTGAACATCTTTCTGTGGAAAACCTGAGCTGTACTTTAACTCTGGGTTAAATCAGCAGCTGTCAAAGTCTCCTGTCAGAAAGTGAACATAGGTGTTGTGTCGCTGGAAGATATGATAAATAAAAAAGTAACAACAACAAAAACTTCTTTATCTGACTTGGACTCTGACTCAGAGTCAAGATAAAAACCAGTTAGGAGGTTTAACATTAAGGCAGTTTGTCACCTAATGAAGCAGAAGTTCACCTGAAAAATATTTTTTAGCTCAGTGGCTTAGTGGTATGAGTGTCCGTCCTGTGACTGGGCGGTCGTGGGTTCAAATCCATGGTTGGCACTCTAAGAATGGGACCCAATGCTTTGAGCTTGACACTCAGCATTAAGGGGTTGGATTGGGGGCTTAAACCACCAAATAGGGGACAGAAGAAGCTCAGGAGGTAGAGCGGGTTGTCCAGTAATCAGAAGGCTGCAGGTTCGATCCCGGCTCCTATCAGAGAATGCTGCTGTTGTGTTCTTGGGCAAGACACTTAACCCGCCTTGACTGCTGCTGGTGGTCAGAGGAACTGGTTGCGCCAGCGTGAATGTGTGGATGACTGATGTGTTGTAAAGCGCCTTGGGGGGTTGTAGAACCCTAAGAAGGCCCTATAGGAATACAGGTCATAGTTCCAAATTTCACCACACACCAATGTTTGTGACAACTAATAGGACTTTAAAGCCACACTATGCAACTTTTTCATATTTTAAATCATTTTCTTGAGCCAGTATGTGCTAACATGACCCTTTACAAGGTTAATGGCCAGAATACAGCACTTGCAACTTCAGAGTGCCGGTCCAGTCCCTGTTGGACTTAGTAAAGTGGAGGTAGCATACCTGGTGCTGCAGTCTGCTTCCAGCATGTTTTAGATCATGAACACAGCTGATTAGTTTGATTTAGTGATGAACCGCTCCTGTAGACACTAATGAAGGCTGAGGAGACATTTCAGCAGTTAGATTAAGGTGTTAAAAAGATGAACGCACAGCGAGGAGATAAGTTTCACTTTTGGTTTCACTAACGGACACTAGGGGGTGCTAAAAGCAAGCCAAAACTGCAACGTATCCCTTTAACTTTAAAGTCAGTTTAAATGAGATGTTGGCACATAAAACAGATTTATGTTAGAGTACACTGTGTTGTCTTTAGCAAAATTGGCAAACTTTACTTTTTAAGAGTCTCACTAAGTAAAAGTTAATTTAGAATAAACCAAATTGTTGAGCAGGGATCAATTAGTTCACCTCATACAGCTTTGTGCTACTCTGTCTGGACAAAACAGAACAAAAAATTGGATTTTTATTCCCCAAGATTTAACCAGGTCATCAAATATTTTTCTGCATAATTCCAGATAAGCAGCATTCTCAGAATCCACGTCTAAAAGTAGTTCTTTACTATCATTTTAGTCTGTGAAATATCGATTTCCAAACTAAATAACAGTTTGAATGAAGATAATAAAACAACTTTTGCAAACTTGTCACCATTTCTGAGACTCTTTGGTCTTGAGGAACAAGTTAAACTAACGTTCAAAAGGTCGAGTTGCTTATCTGTCATTGTGACGGCAGACGTTTTCAGTAAATGCACATATTTAGAATCAAAAGGCCAAATTTGGAATAATAGCATCAGTTTTCCTTAAAATTGAGACAACATTGATTTTTATCAGCTGCTCCAGAAAGCCTCTGTTATACTATCATATTGAAATATGAGTTCAGTGCATTAATTAGTGCTACACCTTGTAATCACAACCTGCTTTTCTGTCTGCTGAGCTTGGCACTAATAGGCGAAGCGATTAGTAGCTGCATATCTGATTGCTTCTGAGAGCGTGAGCCGCAGCTCATCGTTCAAACTGGCTGTTTGTTTTATCTGCTCTGAACCATGTTACATCCCAAGGGTGCGTTTTCAAAGACCGAGGCACACACGGTGACAAATTACCATTTTTGCTTGTTTGTATGCATCATGGATCTCTAATTACTTAGTGCTGATCATATGCAAACCAGAAACCTTGTGTTTTTTTTAGAAGCAGGTTTTTTTCCAGCTCTAAGGAGGGCACTGAAATGAGAATATGCTGGAGAGACTCTTCTTGCATTATCTTTATGCACCGTGAACGTCTTTTCTGTGATTCTTACAGCAGTTCCAGTTTTGTGCGTTAGCAGAATGTCTTAAAAATAGAAAGCTGAATAACATATGGTAACGTGGACCAGCTGTTGTGGACAACAAAAGATAGTTGCTCTGAATATGTTTGAATTTTAGATTTTTTTGGCCATGCTAGCAGGAAGTAATGGGAAATTCAAAGAAACGTGTTCATAATTGTTTGAAGGACTAAAAAGGCTTAAATATTTTGCACTCTGTGTTGTTGACTCTTCCATATCAGGCCGCTGATCACCAATTATCTAACTGCTTACCTGTTTAATTATTTGTAGATATTCCATAGCTAATTGGACCTGACCGTCCTTTGGCAGACCTGTTGTTTCTCTTAACTTTTTGGCTCAATGCAGAACGTCCACATTAATCCATTTCGTTCTACAGTTGTTAGTAATCTTACCCCGACTTCACACTGGACGCAACAGCTACGCGGATCGGTTTACTCTCGTGCTTTGCTGTGTGCCAATCCACACGGGGAGAGTGTCAGGCGTGGCGTGACTTCTCTGCTTTCTTCCGTGCTGGACCCGCGAGATCACAAAATCCCTCAAGACTTCAAAGGTCACGGTTTGTTTATGCCATCAGGCATTAGAACAAAAAGAAGGAGATCACGTTTTGACATCGCTGTTTGATGTCTCCACTGCCAGGATTAAAGGGGCACTTGGCAGTTTTGCTTTCTTTTAGCACCCCCTAGTGTCCGTTAGTAATTCACTGTGATTAAAAGCGAAAATGAAACTTATCTCCTTGCTGTGCGTTTGTCTTTTTAACACCTTAATCTAACTGCTGAAATGTCTCCTCAGCCTTCATTAGTGTCTACAGGAGCAGTTCATCACTAAATCAAACAAATCAGCTGTGTTCATGATCTAAAACATGCAGGAAACCTACCCAATCCTATCTTGAGCGGCGTTCCGTGGCGTGCTGCTTCTGGGACGCGCCTGAAAATCTCCACACCGCGGCTGGTTTGGATCAACCCACAGACTAAATCGGATTCTATTTGAAGCGGCTAAGTTCCGCCGCCATTCCGCGCCACTGATGCTTCCAGTGAGAAGTCGGCTGTCAAAAATGACAGATATTTTATTCCAGGCCACATTCTGGTCTTGCAGCTGTCAGTTTCTTTTATGACTTTGTTCTCCTCACTGATGCTAAACTCCCAGAGCAGGCATTGCAGGTCGTTAAAACACCTCATCCATCAAAATTTAAACAGTACAAACAAGAACAAAGAGGTTCTCAGTAAGGGTCGCTGACCAGTTGCTGCTTTTAGAGCTATGATGTAATTCAGGTCGCAGGAGCTTTGGGACAGAACGTTTTAAAACTAAGTTCATTTATTCCAATATCACAACCCCCATGAGGAAAAAAGTCAAACTGCAAAAAGCTAATGCATTAAGCTTCACCTAAGAAACAGTCTAATGGGAACATCTATATTTTGTGCTAAATTAGGTTATGCCCCTCCCTCAAAAACAAACAAAAAAAGAAAAAAGAATGATTTGTGTTGCTTAAAGGTTGTTTGCCTTTAAAATGAATTTAATTCTGTTATGATTGGTTGGGCTGACTAAAGAAACAACATCTTTTTAGTTTTGTTTTGCACAAAACAATTTCTTTATTATGCACTGAAGGAAATTAGTCATCTCATTCCTTGAGGGAATGCATATCACCCACCACCTTTCTCGTCAAAGAGATGATTAACTCATAATGAGAAATGATGAAGCTGTAGCTAATATGTTCAACACCTAAAAAAGGTGTTTTGCATGATTGAAAGATAATCTAAAATGTGAGGTGAATGACATTTAGCTACTACCGATGCAATCTGCAGCTCCATATCAAGACAATTTTGAGTTTGCTAAGTCTTGATTAGCTGTTGTGGCTGCCTTAAACGTTAATCCAAATAATAAATAACACTTTCCAAAAGTCTCCCTAAAATCCATGCAGCAGCTTATGAGATTAAAGACACATTCCGCAACTTTTACACCTTAAAATAATGTTTTTTGTAAAGTTTTGGTGGCATACTATCATCTATTATGTTCATTTTCAGAGCTGTTGTGTTGTCACGTATCAGCAGTGAACCAACATCCCGACGGCTGGAAAATTAGTTCTGTTGTTGCGATATCACCTCTGAACACTAGAGTTCAGCAGAGTGTCCGCGTTCCACATTCAACCTTTAATCTATTAGGTGCAGAGTAGACTGCAGTGGCAAAGTTTGACACTATCATCGGAAACAACATCCTTGCAGCCTGAACTTCAGATATAACTATTGTGTTAGTTTACCTTTAGGGTGGAAGTAGCTAAAATACACACAAGAAACCATAAATATGTTTTGACGTCATATTAATTTACCAATTGAATATATTTGTGCAGCATTTAGTTATGCTACCATTCACAGAAATCTATTAAAACCACATTAATTCTCGCTCGTCTTCATGTTGAAGGAACACAGCTTCTTGATTTCAGACAAACAAGTTTACTGAATATCATCAAGGTGGAGGCTGAGCACGGTTAGTAGTGCAGAGTTGGAGATGAAAGAGGGAATGATTATAATTGATTAATCATTTGGCTCAAGGGTGTCAAATAGAGATAATTTACATAGCTTAATTAATATAAGATTAATTGCTTTTCGCGCACTCCAGTCAAGGTTAGTGTTATTTAATAATTTATAATTGAGAACACTCTACCTAAGTTGTTTCAGTTTCCTGTAAGACATAAATGTCCTTCTGTGCATTCTAAAGAGACTATTCCACTTTTTGAAATGTGTGTGCATGCATCCATGTGTGCGTGTGTGTGTCTATTTACCAAACACTTGGTTTTTCCTGATGTCACATGCACAAATTGACCCAGTGCAGGACTGGAGAGTAAAATCAATAACCAGTCAGAGACTGTTTTCGCTGTAGCTGCTTATACTTTCATAAGGCCAGCTTGTTGCTCTGTGACCTGGAAATGATGGTGTGAAATCACAGAGGAAGCTTCAATCTTCCACTTAGCGAAGGAGACTGGCGGGGAGAACGCTTACACAGAAAGATTTACTGGGCAGTCACTCCCCTTCGGAGGAAACCATCATCTATCAGGGGATAGGTGCTGAAAAGACAGCATTTCATACCAAAGACATTTTAATAGGCTGTCATGACCTATCCCATTTGGAGTGGCCTTTGGAAATAGGCTGAGACTCTGCAAATGTATCTTTTACGGCCCACAGTCTCTTATAAAATGTTTTGCGGCTTCCAAGAAGTCCGTATCTCCCATTAGTTGGATAGTTGGTGAAAACTCCCATTAAAAAGGGATTTTATGTTGTGACAATAATTTTTGAACTGTTGGAGAACTTTGGCAGCAGGGCCAACGTCTTACTTTTGGTTAGGAAAATGAAAATTTGATTGTTTCAGGCAGGCTTCATGTTCATCAGAAGGACGGTGGTTTAATTTTCCTGTTTGGTTAGTTTGAATATGCCGTTCCTCACTCTACAGTCATGCTCAGACATATTTGATGAGATATTGATGAGAAAGCAAAGCCAGTACGTAAAGATACACTGCCCCGTTTAAAAAAAGAGAAAGAGTTAGAAGCAAGAACTCAGGAGGGCATCATTAGAGTATCAATCCTCTGAAGAAGGGCAACAAATATAACGATTAAGTTTCTGAAACTCATGCGCCAAGGTTACGTCACATCGACCCTACAGGTCTAACGTGTGGACAGACGTTTTCAAACTCTATTAAAGGGACACTAGTCAGTTTTGGCTTGTTTTTAGCACCCCCTAGTGTTTGTCGGTGAAAGCAAAAGTAAAACTTATCTCCTTGCTGTGCGTTTGTCTATTTAACACCTTAATCTAACAGCTGAAATGTCTCCTCAGCCTTCATTAGTGTCTACAGGAGCGGTTCATCACTAAATCAAACAAATCAGCTGTGTTCATGATCTAAAACATGCAGGAAAGCCAGGTAGAGCAAGCTCAATTTTTTCCAAGTCCCAACAGACCAGACAGGCAACTGTGAAGTTGCAAGTGGAATAATCTGGCCACAGAGGGCGACAGCGGCTGGGTGGCATTTCATTAACCTTGTAAAGGGTCACTTTAGCACATACTGGCTCAAGAAAATGAATTAAAAATATAAAAAAGTTGCAAAATGTCCCTTTACATTTCAGACTAATGTCATGTTTCCCGCACAATGACTTTTAAAAAATGAGTTCATCAAAGTATGCAGCAAATACAAAAGTTGAGACTGGAGTACCCTTGCATCCTGTCTGAGATTTGTTTTCAACGCTGCTTTAACTTCACTAAAGTCCATTTCTGCCTAGTTTATTAATAACACGTAGCCACAAGGGCAAGACGTTGTTTATAGGCTTGCAAGAAAAAATCATATTATTGTAATAATGCGTAACAGAAAAAATACAAAAATATGTGTCAAACATTGAAAAACAGAAACTTAAATCATTTGACGATAGAGAAAGTTTGTGAAAGGAAAATAAAATGTCTTTTAGGTTCATTTCCCTAAAGAACAAAAAGAGAACAAGAGAGACACAAAAACAAACCCTGAGACTATTTATGAGTTAGGATGTCCAAATAACATTCAGAATAACCTTAATAATAACATTCCCTCATATTTACACAAGTATATGTTATTTTGATATTTTATCCAAATGTTACTTTTGAAATGTATCACAATCCTTCTAAATCAGAGCCAAAGCCAGTTTGAGATCCAGGGTTTCGTTGTTCGCTTCCTGATTATCTGGTAGATAATTCTCTATACCAACCCTTGGCTGTGGATTTCCTCAAAGAGCCATCTTAGGATCTTTTCTTTTTTTCAATATACATGCTTTGCTGAGGCCATATATTCTATAAATACACTTTATTCTACTGTTGTGTGACACACAGACATATATGCCCCATGAGTCCCAAAGACTCATGTTTTGTTAGAACTGTATTTAATTAGCCTGGTAAGACATCCTACGTATAGTCTGGCCACGACCCATAAACAGATCTCAGTCGTAAGACGGAATCTACGGTTGTCTTTCAAACTGTCTCCACATGCAGTCCGCCATACACCGTCGAAAAATATGCAAATACATCCTTTTTCTAAATAAAGGACTTATGTACCTTTATCTGCTCTTGACTCAAAGCAAAGCCCTGGTCTAAATAGTCCAAAGTTGATACCAAAGTCATTTCAAATGAGCTGCTGCCATCTTTGTTGTTTTACTCTGTCGCATCATCCCGCCCTCCAAACCAATAGAGTGCTGTGATTGGCATAACACAAAACTGATCGGGCCAATGGTAGGCCTGCTGAAGCTCCTATGGAGCGTGGCTAGACCAGCATGCAGAGCAAAATCAATTTGCTTCGGCTCCTGTCTAGATTTGTAGGTTAGTCAGAGCAAAATGCTGGTTAGCAACAAACTACCTTCAGTTATTGACAGATCTACGTCACGCTGTCACTTAACATTCATGGACTCACCCATCTTGACTCGTGACAGGGAAGGCTGTTGTTGGTTTAGCGTCCAGAAAACAGCAGAGAGCGTCTCGACTAGTAGAAGCTAACCGTTAGCATTAGCAACTCCACCACACAGCAGAACCCCTCTAGGCTTGTGTTATTTGTGGAGATAAAACATCCATGTTGCAAGTCAGTGGTAGAGTCGTGTTGCTGTTATCCAATCTGAGGCGAGATGTCAAAATATCAGGAAATAAGACTCCAAATCCTGCTGTCTAAATCAGCTGTGATGTGGGTAATAGGAATGTGTATTGGTGAAATTCTGGTGATATGATACGCATCACGATACAGGGGAGATGATACGATATATCACGATATATTGCAATACAAACTGATACGTAACATGTTTAACATGAGGTATCTGAACCATAATAGAGGGATTTACATTTCAAAACCCATTGCTCACTGCTGCCAACTAGCGGTCTGCGTTTGAATTGCACCAAAAGAAAAGAAAATACACAAATGTTTGCATGTAAATTCTTCCAAAAATTTGATACACGGCTTTTGAATATCGATATAATATTGCAGGAAAAAATATCACGATATATTGCCATATCGATATTTTCTTACATCCCTAGTGGGTAACTTCTAGTTCATTCATTTATACTAGAGACCACTGCAAATGCATTGATTAAACAAGTAAACCACACCTTTAATGGTTAAAACACATTTATTTAGCTAAGCTTGTAATTGCATTTGATGTGTTGAACATTTTAAATTTGCCTTGTTTTTTATTATTATTCCCCTTTTTTACTTGATTTAATTTTCTGTTTCCTTCACTTTTTTATTTGTTTGTTTTCATTTGAATGTTTTAGACTTTGATTTATTGTACAGCACTTTTGTCAACTGGTTGTTTAAAATGTGCTTAATATGACAAATTAATGAGTTTTTAATTAATAAGAAACATTTCTAAAGTCTTGTTTTGTTTCATAAAAACATAACGGGCAAAACACTAGAACAGTCTCTGTAAAGATGGGTCTGAACCCGGTCAAAACTCTGACCAATAAAGCTGTAGATGTCAAACCTGCAACATGAACAGAAAAGAAACATCTGATCCGTATACCACCGTGTCCTCGGGGGTTAAATAACATGTCCAGCTGCACAACTGGCAGAAGCTCAGCTGCCTGTGTGATGATGCCACAGGAGGAGTCCTGTCAATAAATGTTGGGGCTTTTGAAGCTCTGATCATCACACTGTTAAAGTGGAGCAGACAAATGAGAGGGTCTGGCTGATGAAACTGCTTGAAAACGTCAGTGAGGCTCTCTTGGTGTCTCAAACCTCACGTTTCTAGAGGAATTATGTTTTACTGTGAGAAATAGAAGGTTAAACTGTTTCTGAAACAGTTCTGGGACCAGATCACAAAGGGCAACGTATTCGATAATACAAAAAAATAAAATCAGAAGTTAAATCAGCTGTCCGGAGTTTTCCCCTTTCAGGAATTATGTATGATTTTTCAGAAATCCGTAAAAGTGATTGTCTTATTACTTACTGTGATATATTTTTTTAATAAGCCCGCTCCCTGCCCCGTAGAGCTCCATGCAATAGGAAACTGAGCGCCGTCAGAACTAACCAATAGCGTTAGACGACTGCTTACGTTCTCCAGAGTTAAGGAAGTACCTCGGCTGATGCAGAGTTGATGAACTTTTCACGGACAAGTAAGTCTTTAAAATATAAATATATGAAAACACAACATGACATGAGAATAATAATTGTAAAACAACGTGTTTTAGCTGTTTGTCGGCTACAGAAGCACGTTCATAAACAAGAAACGTGCAGTCGCCACCTTAAATAACCGAATCGAACGACTCTGGGTGTGATACGCTTGTCAGCCACTAGATGGTGCCATCAGATAAAAGAAATACTCCGGACAGCCACTTTAAAACATGGTCAGACACACGAATGTGCACTATTCCCTTAAAAATGTGCAAATCCAAAAAATGTGTAATTGTACTGATCATAAAATCCTCTGCTGTTGCTGTGTTTACCCAGTGGGACGCCATCACAGAGATGGACGAGCAGAACCGACCTATTCACACCTTCCAGGTTTGCCACGTGATGGAGCCCAACCAGAACAACTGGCTGCGTTCTGGATGGATCCAGAGACAAGCTGCACAGCGGGTCTGGACCTTATCCTTAACACATGTTCTTGTTTGGAAAAGTTTGTCTGCAATCTGTTTTATATGAAGTCATCTTGAAGTTGGGCTTGTGGTTGTGACATTTTCTAAACTTTGAGATAAGGCCTCGCTCCCTGGAGAAAACTCAGACTTCCGCTTACTTTATCATAAAAGGAAAATAACAAGCAGATTTACTTTATAGCATCAGAAAAACGCAGCTTCTTCTTGTACAAGCTTATGATAACTCAAAGAGGGGGAAGTACGTTTCCTGTAACTGGAAGGTTTCTTGTTACATGTGCTACTTCCTAAAATGCTGAAAATTATATTAAAACTAGGTGCTTTTATTTTGCACCTCCTCTTTTATCCTTTTTCTCTTCCATTTTTGCCAAAGCAGTTCCTTTCATTGCTATAATTAGCTGTTTTGATGTTTGCACACAGTGTAATTTTATTTAATTTGTAAAATTACGGCACAATTTGTGCCACTATTAGTATAATTAAATCAAGAAGCGTAAATCTGAGCAGAGTTAGGGCCAAACCGATAAGGTTTGCTATGAATGTATGATTTTTTAATATAAAAACCCTTATTTGTTTATGTTTTAACCCAGGTATATGTAGAGCTGCGATTCACGTTGAGAGACTGCAACTCGATTCCCTGGGTCTCTGGCACCTGCAAGGAAACCTTCAACCTCTTTTACCTGCAGACAGACGATCCTCTTCCTGCGGCGACGCGGTTTCGGCCGACTGACTACGCCAAGGTTGGTTTCTGTATCGGGTCAAAGGTCCCAGTTGTTATCCTGCTTTAGAAGTGAAACCAGTATTTGTTGTTGGATTGAAGGTGGACACCATAGCAGCAGATGAAAGCTTCACACAGACGGACCTCGGAGACCGCGTTCTTCGCCTGAACACCGAGGTCAGGGAGGTGGGACCGGTGACACAGAAGGGCTTCTACTTAGCCTTTCAAGACGTGGGAGCTTGCATCGCCCTCGTGTCCGTCAAGGTCTGTAAACAAAACGGCTCGACAGCCTTCAGAATTTTAAATTTCACGCCTTCAAAAGCAAACCCGAGTGCCACGTTGCTTCTCTTTCACGTCAGGTGTTCTACAAGCGCTGCCCGTCAACTTTGAGGAACTTGGCGGCTTTTCCTGAAACGGTGCCGCACACGGATTCATCCTCCTTGGTGGAGGTGAGGGGAGCCTGTGTGGAGAATGCAGAAGAGAGGGACACACCAAAACTGTACTGTGGGGCCGATGGAGACTGGCTGGTGCCGCTGGGCCGCTGCATCTGCAGCATTGGCCACGAGGAGATGGATGGCCACTGCCGAGGTGAGAAGTTGCATGAGACATTTTGTTGTTGTGTGACTTTTGGCTAATTTTAGAGCAGTGTACAAAACTGTACAGATAGATAGGAAACAAATAAAGAAGAGATGCTGCTGGATCTCGGGTTTTTCTCATGGTTTGCATGAGTTTGAGTTTAGTGAACTGATATTTGCATCCTTGCCGGATCCATCCACAGCCCTCGCTCCACTTTTTCCTTGTTATTGTCTCTGCTTACCATTTAGTTATCCACTTGCTTCCCCTTTCTTTTATTTATCTTCCTTTTCTCCATTGCATTCATTGTTACAGGATACAATAAACCATGCAAATCCAGGAATATAATGTTTTTTTTTTTGACATTTAAAAATCATCACTTTTAGGAACAACTCCCTAGACTCCACTGTGTTTAAATCCAGAAAAAAAAACAAGTACAATCAACCTTTTGGTTTTTAAAGGTATCTGGTGTGTTTTTAGTGTCTTCAGCATCACTTAACATTTACAGTACAGGCAATCATTGGAACAGAAAAACGATGATAAATACCACAGCTCTTTAACAAATGGCTTTTTGGGGTGCCTCTTCTCTAATTAGTCCTTTCAGCGTTACCTAAATGCAGCTCATAGTGAGCTAAACGCATTAAGAAAAAAAAAGTTCCAGAAACCATTGACTTGTTCCAAATAGTCTTCTGGCCTGGTTTCTGAGCAGAGTGCAGACAGACTGGGAGCTAGCTGGCTAATTGCCTTCATTTGTTAGTTTCACAGATAATTTAGCTTGCACCTAGTCTTTTCTAAAACTCCCCCACCCCTCCTGCTTTTTTCCCCCCTTCCATGCTCGTGTAATTAAGGCAGGAGCTAAATTGAGCCACACCGCATGATTACAATTAAAGTGCTTGTGTTTCTAACCACATTTTGCAGACTTACAGCAGTCTCAGCCGGCTGGGGTAAAATTCATGTTGCCCCCCTGCGGAGATGTGGTTGCTCAGGGTATTACAGCTGGAACAGTCATTAGTAGCTGATATGTAGGACAGTCTGTAATATCTTCTTTAGCTGCTCCGCGGGTGTAATTTTCCTTCTTATCTTCTTCTCTTTTATCTGCTCCTTATTTTTCTCTTCACTCTCACTCCCTCTCAATCATCTGAAGTTAAACATCGCTGAAGCCTGTTGGGAGAGATTATCAATGAGACTGTAGCTTAGGAACAGCAGTCTGTCTTATAGGCGTCCCAAATCTGTGCTGTCCCCGTTCTCTCCCAGTGACAGGAATGGTTTCTCTTGATGGTTCTGCAGCTGCAACACCACGATGAACCTATCAGCCGTTATGTCAGGGACTTTTGCAGCTGGGACCCACTTGGCACTGGGTTTAACAATGTGATGGAAAGATTTAAATTGCAAAGTAGATGCAAAGTGTTTAAAAAAGAAAGAAAAAACTCATTTTTGATGCAACAGATGATTGGTTTCAGAAATGAAACAGATCACTTGGATTTCTGACATTGCTGATTTTTTAACGGAAAAAAAATCTGTCAAATTTTACAGCCAGAAATCACTGGGATTAACTAAATGTTAAAGTCAACGATGATGTCTTGGGTCTTGCAGAGTTTTTGTTGGATTTTTCCTGGAAGAGCTGCCTTTCAGATACAGTTTATTTGTTAAAAGTTGGGTTTTTCTAAGACTGAGGATTACTTTTTGTTATCTACTCCATTTTTCCTTAAATCCTTTAAGGACTCTACACAAACTTTGCAGAGATATGTGAGGTCTTTGGCCAACTGCTTCTTGGAAATTGCTTTGTTGGAAGCAAACATATCTTTTTGATGTGTTTGACAGACTGTGCGTGTGTGCATGCGTGTGTGTGTGTGTGTGTGTGTGTAGACTTACCTATAGTAGCTACAGTAAAAAAAAAAGTTCCTCAAGATTAACTTAAAGGAGACTTAGAATGTAAACCAACATTTTCCTTGTTGTTGTTGAATAAGACAGCTTGGGTGGTCAACAGTAGCATGCCAAAAAGTCAAAGCCGTGTTTGACCTACTTTTTATGTAAATTAGAAAGTTGAAAAAGGTGAGAGAAAACCTTCTGATCTGAGAAATCCTCCCATAACACGTCATAAGGGGGAGCCACGCCTCCTCAAACCTGCATGTCTCCGGTGTCTGAGGCCTTCTGGGGAAACCAACCAATCAGCAAGCAGCTCATTATCATATTCATGTCCTGGCCGAGTGGGAGGGGTAAACAGCTCTTTTCACAGCAAGGCTGGTTTAGGGATTTTAGAATGGCCTGTATCAGGGCTCCTGGGACAGATGAAAGCCTAAAGAACATTTCTTATGCTTTTGCAGACTCAAAGCTCTGTTTTAGACTGTTGATTAACTGCATTCTTGGTCACCTTTAAGATGGTCCTTTTCTGAATTGTCCACCCTGGTTCATCTATAGTTATTTAATTTATATAAATAAAACCAATTAAAAATAATTGCCAATTCATTTCTTCAGCTTTTGAAGCTCTAAGTCCAGAAATACTTTTACTTTAATAGGATTCACTTATAGGTTCCTGACTAATACTAGCAGGCGTAATCACATCACTCCTGTTCTGGCACATCTGCACTGGCTACCAGTAAATTTCCGTGTCAAGTTCAAGATCCTGACTTTTGTTTTGAAGATTCTGAATGGCTCTGCCCCAGTGAATCTCTCTGACTTGATTATTTTTATTTATTTATTCTTTATTTAACCAGGAAGGTCCCATTGAGATTAAAAACCTAATTTTCAAGGGTGTCCTGGCCAAGAGGCAGCAAAAGTTACAGTTTCAACATATATATATATATTTTTTTTTTCAGTTACACAGACATGTTATTTACAGAATTACAGAAGGCAATTACAACACAGGGAATCTGTCTCAAGGGTTCTCAGTCTGGTTTTAAAAGTATTCAAGGAGATAAGCTCGGTTAGTTTCCAGTTTTCCTGCAGCCTGTTCCATGCAGAAGGAGCAGAGTGAGCGAAAGCTCTTTTACCCAGTTCAGTGCGAGCAAACGGAACACAGAGTAACAACTGATCGTTTGCACGCAGAATGTGAGAAGTTACACTTCTCTGTGAGATTAAATTTTGTCTGTTGACAAAATTTCAATTTAGCTTAGCATAAACAACGGAAGTACTAGCATGCTAGTACTTGCCATTCACTTTCATTGTTTATGCTAAGCTAAAGCTAAACTAAAGCAGACGGACTGCTGCCAGATCAGGAGAATTACTGCACTGGTTACAAAATGCTTTTTCCCACTTATCTAACTCTCGGAAATATGTCAACAGACAAAATTATAATTTTGGGTGGAATATCCCTTTAAGTCGGCTTTAAAGACCTACTTTTATGACTTGGCGTTTTCCCATTGTTGATGTTTTCTAGTTTATTGTGTCGTGTTTTTGTTGTTGCTTCTGTTATTTGTTTCGCTTGCTGTGTTTTATCTTTGCACCTGTCATGCTGTGTTTTTAAATGTGCTATAGAAATAAAATGGAATGATTTTGTGATCTTACACTATACTAATATTGATCCCGTGAACCGACTGTATAACCTAAATGAAAGGAGTTGCATTCCTCCAAACGACCTTTTCTTCAACATTCTCTTCTCGTGGAATCGCTGCTGTGATTTTACAGAAACTAGAAAGCGGAGCGAATGTGACAGCTTGCTGATTTTTTTTATCCGTCCAATAATCATTGATATTTTTCTTTGAAATTCCATGCAAAAGAAAAAAAACGTCCGTGTTGTGGATTTCACAAACAGAATTCTTTAACTCATTATCATTAGTTGAAAGCAGCGGTCAGTGGGAACAACACAGCGTGGTCCTATAGTTAATGATTTATTGCTCACATGCTTTATGTCCTTTTTTTTCATGAATAATTTCCAAAAGCCTGTCAGAGCTTATGCTGCTATAAAGATGTGCGCTTTGCAAGTAGTTGCAGGAAGTTTAGGCGTGAACTTTCCATGACTTCTGCTTCCTCCTCGTTTTCATTTTGGAGCACTGCTTCAAAGGGTGCTGTGATCAAAGCTGTCTGAGAGGGAGCGTGGGGAAAAAGCAAAAGAGGAGAGCGAGGGAGCGTGAGGATGAGAGAGCCAGAGCGAGAATAGGGAAAACCCCAGCGCTCCCAAATATAAGCAGAGCTCGGCACTAACACGTCCATCTCTCACTCCCAGCTGCCTAAACAAAGGCATCAGTGCTTATCAAACCCTGCTTTCCACCCCAACAGCATCCTACCAGACTGTTCTGACATCTCAATCCAGCACTTTATTATTCTATTGCTTTCATTCAGTGTCAGCCACAGGAGGATTACTCAGAGATAGGCTGGTTATATCATGACCTAGATAAGGGAACATCATAGAGCTGATTCTGTTTGTTCCGCATCCTTTCGTCATGGCGCCGCGTTAAAAGGAGGCGGCGAGCTGCAGGAGTCGGGGGGGAAGCTAATAGAGATGTCTTTTCAAATTTCATTTGAATCAGAGCAGATACTCTGTGAAGACCAAACGCCCACCAGTCGGATAAGTGATTACACTCAGCGGTGGAATTCAAATATTTTTGGTGCAGAATCAAACGCGGTTGCCAGATTCTGTACTCTGATCGTCACTCATGGTCACGCAGCCCAGTCCTCCTCCTGTTGACTAAAGTAAAAAGTGTGAAATCCCCTTCGGCTCGAGAGAGACACAATAAAACGGGTCACTTTTTGACTGAAATCGATCAAAAACACTTGCAGCTTTCTTCCCGGGAACAAACTTGTGACCTTAAATTCAGGTAAAGTGGAAGGAAAAATGAGGAAATCAATAATCTCCTGGTTATATAGTGTCCCTCTTGTCTCCATTAATGACTGTGTTTACTCTGGCCTCTTACGCAGCACAGCCAGGCTCGAGCATCTCTCATTCTCTATGAACTTCCCATCTGCATATCAAAGCCGAAGGACCAGGGAGGGTAAACATTCACCCTGGTACCATCTGTTTCAGACAACCGCTAACCCTGGAACCTAAGCTAGGAGCCGTTTAGCATCTCAGATTAGATTATTAAAAAAGGATGTTTGCAGAATATCTCAATCTGGGAGGAGAAAAGGCACATTGTAATGATTTGACCTTCGATAATCAAGTTTTTGTTTCAGTTGAAAACATGTTACCCATCCAAGAACGATCAGATGATTAAAGTAGAATTCTTTATTGCTGCTGGGGTTTTATTCCTTATTCGAGAAACCCAAGCCTGCACACGCCTCCATATACAAGGCATACGCTGTACTTTCTGAATGAATCGGTTGAGCCTAAAGCAGAGCAGCAGCTTTTTTTGATTTAACAAGCTCCAGCGACTGGAGAAACCTAATCTGTCATCATTATTGTGGCACTTTATTGTTGTTTTATGTGTACAGTTTTATTGCCGCAGAGAGAAAAACTTCATTTGTTCCAAAAATTTTCCCTTTGTCAAAATTACACAACATACAGACAAACTCAAACAATTGATAGTAAACAAGTTAGATTTTATTGTGTGTGTGTGTGTGTGTGTGTGTGTGTGTGTGTGTGTGTGTGTGTGTGTGTGTGTGTGTGTGTGTGTGTGTGTGTGTAGAACGGTTTCAAACTTTTTAATTGCAACGGTGTTCTTCTCAGAAGTTTGGAGCAAAGAGCAGAGTCGATTTTTGAATAAAGTTTATTTACTTTGTTTTAAAATGTATGATTATAGATGCAAAAGAAACCTCGAAAGGTTTCAGTAAAGATTAGTGAGTTATGGAATCATGTTACTAAATGAAACATTCTTTCACCATCCCAACACTTGTATATGTCAGCCCTAACTTTAACCCTGAATGGTCCAAGAGGGAAACCTGGACAAGGTCATCCCCAGGAACAATGCCCAGCTCCTCCAAGGGGATCCTGAGGCTTTTCCTGAGGTCTCCTCCCAGAAAACCTGTAGAGGGAACCAACCAGGGGGCATCCTAAAATCTGATTTTTAAGTTCTACTCTTCCTCTTATCTTTATGATTGGGTCCAGCCATGCAGAGGAAGCTCTTTTTAGCTTCATGTATGAAAGATCAGCTCTTTTGATTGTAATCTTGCTTGGTGGTAGCCTGCCAAGCCATCCAGGATATGAATATATAGTCTGGCCACGACCCATAGACAGAATTTAGTAGTAAGGATGAGATCTGCAGTTGTCTTTCAAATGGTCTCGACAGCGCTAGGACCAGTCAGAGCAATGAACAATGTGACATATTCATAGTGATGAAAGTCAGTCAATGGGTCAGTCCGCCATACATCGTCAAAGTTGTAGAAGAAGAAGTAAGAAAAGCCCAAATCAAATCGAGGCAATAGCTGTTTCAAACAAGTGTTGTTCTTGAGCTGCCGCCATCTTTGAAGTTTTCTGCATTGCAGCTTTGGCGTAAAGGTGCTAAACCCGCCCAACATTTCTCTTCGATACAGGACTGGAATTTGGTTTCACATCTGGGTCATGTGCATTTTTCGTTCTGAGGTGACTCTTTTTATCAGACCTCTTCCCTCGGAGGTCAGACTGGGACCGAGGTGACATTATGTGTGAGAATGGTAAAAGAAGGGCACCCCCCATTTAAACATCTCCAATTGTTCTCTGTTTGTTTATGTTCTCGGATTTATATTCTTACGTTTGGGATGCAGGTAATCGAAGAATGTTAGAAGTGAGCTCACTGTACAGGAAGCAGCAGGTATTGACAGACTAGTGATGTAATACACTGACTTCGCCACAAGGTGGGGCAAGCTGCCTAGTAATACCGGTGAGATCACGACAGTCCCATTATATAACAGAACTGCCGTGACTGAGCGGGTGGCGAGCTGTTCATGCTGTTTCTGTGCTTTGTTAACAGGTAAGAATCTCACAGGTTATGTGTCCTGTGTGAAGAATGAGTGAATAAATGAGAAGGCTGCCCGTGTATTTTGTAGCCGTTTTGTCAGTGAAAATGACGACGCTGTTTTAGTTTGAGTAGCCATGTGCTAGTCGCACATAGAGGCTAAGCTAACATAAGCCTCGGGACAAGCTGTGTTAACACTGTGCAGTGTGAAGCCTGTAACTAAGATGTACGACTGTGAGCTAGAATGGAGATTCATGTATGCATTTCTTTACCTACGACAGTCCCATTATATAACAGAACTGCCGTGACTGAGCGGGTGGCGAGCTGTTCATGCTGTTTCTGTGCTTTGTTAACAGACCCCGTAAATAAAATGCACAAAATGTCCAACGACTGGCTGGTCATTTGAGGGGTGCAACAAATCTGGTGGCCCGTACGGGGAAGATTAGCAGTGCTTCGTGGAAGAGTGAGAGTCGGCGGAGCCGTTAGAGCAGCCATGGAGCTGGAGGAATTACAAGACCAGCTAAGTGAAACGTTGCTACAGTTAAGGGTGGAAGAACTTCAGGAGGTCTGTGCTGAAGCCAAAATCACCACCACCAAACAAGCCAGGAAGCATGCGCTAATCAGATTAATAAATAAAACAGCTGAGACAGCTATGGAAGAGGAGGGGGAAGAAGTTGCTTATGAATTCCTGAAACGTCTAGTTAAGAGTGCGAAGGATAAGATAGAAAAGGACAGTAATGTTGCACCAGCATCACAAGAGAGCACATGTGAAGAAGCAGCAGTACTAGCCAGCTTACAGGAGCAGTATGCTGCACTGCATTTAAGTTTTCAAACTTCAGCAAAGAAGATTGAAGAGGAGATGAACAAACTGGCAAAAAAAGTAAAAAACCAGAGTCCGGTTTCTGAATTGCCTCCACCAACGTCTGCCTTTGTTCCTCCCCCTGAACTAACCATCAGACGAGAATTTAAAATAAATGGCCAGATTGGAGAAAGGGGCCAGAAGGACAAGTTGTCATACTCCAATTTGATACACCAGATCGAAATAGGGCTGAAAAGAAACCACAGTGAGGCCGAAATCATTGAAGCAGTGGTTCGAGCCATTAGTCCAGGCCTAAACCTCAGAGACATGTTAGAAATTAAATCGGATCTAACCTTACAACAACTTCGTACCATCCTAAGGGGACATTATAAAGAAGATAGTTCTGTTGATTTGTATCATCGGCTGATAAACATCACTCAAGATAGCAATGAGTCACCACAGAATTTCCTCTTTAGAGCGATAGAGCTTAAAGAGCGACTGTTAGCCTCCTCCAGAGAGCCTGGTGCTGATGAACAGTACAGTTCGGACCTTGTCCAAAAGAAATTCCTCCGAGCCGTGGGGACTGGACTGATTAGTGACAATGTAAAGTATCAGCTCAAAAATTGCTTGGATGATCCTACGGTCACCGATGATGTTCTGATAGCGAAGACAAACGAAGCTGCTAGTATTGAGTGGGAGAGACAACAGAAATTCAGAAGAAACACTAAAGAGCCTAAAATAAGAGAGTTGAGGGCAGATGCAACACCTGTCAAAGACACATTAGTGGGTGCAGTGGGGGGACAAGAGAGACCCATGTCTACATCCACCAGACCAAAACTAAATCAACCTGCATTGTCTCAATCAGAAGGGGAACTGATCTCGGTAATCAAACAGCTAAAGGGAGAGGTTGAAGAACTTAAAGCTCGCATTGGGGAGCCACACAGGCCTTTTCAGCAGCACAGAGCAACTAAAACACGGGGCTGCAAAAACTGTCAAGAGCTCAATAGAGGAGAACAGTGTGATCACTGTTTTAAATGTGGACAAAATGGCCACATGTCCAGAGGATGTAGGAATAGAAGAAGTTCTTCAAATACTGCAGAGCAAATAAATACAGCTGTCAGCACTGTAACCCCCCGACTGGCATCACCTGCAGGGAAAAATGATCAAAATAAGAACCCTCAGGATCTGCATAAGTTTATCATGGACAGTATTAAGCACTTAGAAGCTAAAGGAGTAGACAAACCAGCAGACAAAACAAATGAAGTCCATGTTAATCTTCTTTCTCCATCTCAGAGAGCAGGATTGGTGAGTCTCATTGGAAAGAAGCATGTCATCACCTGTTTCCTGGATGGAGTGGAAACAAAAGCGCTGTGGGACACTGGGTCGCAGGTCTGCCTCATAAGTGAAACTTGGAGAGAAAAGAACATCCCCCATGCGAAGGTCAGAAGCCTCACTGAAATCATTGGAACAGGGACATTAGATGGGAGAGCAGTAAATAAAACCCCGATCCCTTTCTGTGGCTGGGTGGAAGTGGAGTTCAGATTGCCGTCAGTAAACCTCCCACAGCTAGAGCTTCTAGTCCCAGTTTTGGTAACTAGCGAAGAGGAAATAGGAAATGAGCCCATCATAGGCTTTAATGTGATTGAGCATTTAGTGAAAAGGGGCATTGAGTTACCACAGACAGTTACAGATGCAGTGAGCGCAGCGTTCTCTTTTGATTGTAGGAAAACTGAAGTGTTTCTGAAAATGATGAAAAGAGGAGATGATAATGTGGGTAATGGCAGAGTGAAAACAGGGAAAACCTGTACGATTATTCCAGCTGGCCAGACAAAAAAAGTGAAATGCAGTGTTAGAGCAGGTCTGCTTCCAGGTCAGGAGGATGTATTTTTTGAACCATGCCTTCACTCACCGCTTCCAGAAGGGTTGAAGGTAGCACCAGGTGCTGTGAGCTTACAGAGAGGGTGTCACTCTCCTCTGACGCTTCCAGTGACAAACAGTACAGCCCATGACATCCGACTTCCCCCAAAAGTGGTACTTGGCCAGACTCAGACAGTTAGGCTTATATACCCAGCACAGACAGAAACTAAACAGGTTAGTCAGATAAAGACAAGTGCGGTAGACGTGGAGGAGACAGTAACAGAAAACAGGGACAGAGAGGGTGATGGCAGAACAAATAGCAGTACAGATGATAGTTGGGATCCTCCAGTCCCTTTAAGTCACCTCTCCCCAGCCCAACAGCAGCAAGTGAAACAGCTCTTACATGAGGAGAATGGAGCTTTTGCGAGGGATGAGTATGATGTCGGGACCATCCCCACACTCCAACTCAAGATCCGTCTGAGTGACCCCACACCTGTGACACGAACTTATGTCTCCATCCCTAAACCACTTCACAAAGAAGTGAAAGAATATCTTGAAGATTTGCTCAACAGAGGGTGGATTAAAAGATCTAAGTCCCCATACTCCAGTCCTGTTGTGTGTGTTCGGAAGAAGGATGGCAGCCTCCGTCTCTGCTGTGACTATAGAGAACTGAATAGGAAATCCATTCCTGACCGTCACCCAATACCCCGCATCCAGGACATGCTCAACAGCTTGATAGGAAGTTCTTGGTTCTCAGTCCTGGATCAGGGGAAAGCCTATCACCAGGGTTTTCTGGAAGAGTCAAGCCGCCCACTCACTGCCTTTGTAACACCCTGGGGCCTATACGAGTGGGTGAGAATACCCTTTGGGCTTTCTTCCGCTCCTGCAGAATTCCAGAGATCCATGGAAGAGTGTTTGGTTGGACTGCGAGATGATATCTGCTTACCCTACTTGGATGATAACTTGGTTCACTCCAGGAACTTTGAGGATCATCTTCACCATCTGAGGTGTGTATTACGTCGCTACCAAGAACATGGAGTCAAGTTAACACCAAAAAAATGTGAAGTCTTCAAAAATCAGGTGAGGTTTCTGGGGAGACTGGTCACAAAAGACGGCTATACGATGGACCCTGCAGACATAGCTCCTGTGCAGGCATTGAGGAACAACAATCCAACCAACATTGGAGAACTGAGAAGGTTGTTAGGTTTCCTTTCATACTACCGCAGTTACATACCAAACTTCTCCCGGATAGCACAACCATTGTATGAGCTCCTCTCGGCAGAGGAAATGGTTAAAGGGAAAGGCAAACAGACAAGACAAAACAAAAAGAAGGGGAGTAGTGGAGGGCAGCTGCCATCATCTCATCCCATTATGTGGTTGGCTGAACATCAACAGGTGCTGTGTCAGCTACTTAACTTCCTCTCTCAACCACCAGTGTTGGGTTATCCTGATTTTGAGTTACCATTCATCCTGCATTGTGACGCCTCACAGGAGGGGCTCGGGGCAGTGCTTTATCAGAGGCAGAAAGGGAAGCTGGCGGTGATTGCTTATGGANAATGTAGAGGATGAGATAAGAACTGCATTACCCATGATTCCCTGGGAGGCTGAGAGTAACCGTTAGATGAGGGGCACGCGATAAAAAAAGTAGAGGAGATGGAAGAAGTGAAGGGGACTGCAGCAAAGCAAAGGAAGAGAGAAAAAAACTAAAAAAGAAGAGAAACTGGAGGTTTTGAACGGCTAATTATATATGAAAGGAGCAAAAGTTGTGAATGGATGAAGAGGATCGCTGATCGGGCAACGGCAGCCAGGAGTGTGTGCGCACCGGGAGTTGGCAGGCTTCCAAGGGCAGTTGTTTCTGCGTTCGGGTCTTGCTGTGATTCAGCCGCTGGATTTGTGCTCACCCAGAGGACGGAGGGAGCCGGGCTGTGAGTTCACTGACGGGCGAAGAGGATCGCTGATTGGACGACGGCCTCTTGTGGGGAATATGTGCACAGAGAGCTAGCAAACTCTCAAAAGCAGCTATTTCTACGTTCAGGTTCTGCGGTTATTCAACCGTTGTATACATCTCACTTGGAGGGAGCTGCATCAAACGGTCAGTTTTATCCACTACTTGAGGGGCAAGGAATAAAGGATCTGGAACGGGGCTGTACAGAAGGAACCCAGTTGTGGCTGATGCTCCACTATTCAGGTGACATTCTTTTTTTCTTAATGCATAAAGGGCCCTTATGCTAAAACTATTATTTTGGGGAAACTAATTCTGATCAGAATCAAACAAACTTGGACTGTTTGAGCATTTTTGTTGTTACCATTTATTTCTATTTGGTTGAACTTTTACTGAAAGATCTCTTAGAACAGTTTTATTAATGTTTTGATTTGTAATATAAATGTCCATGACACAGCAACAAAGATTGCTATGAATTGTAATGTATTTTATTTATAGCCAACAGTAGTAGGCTATTTGTTATTTATTGTTCATTTTGGGAATTATTTGAGCTACAGTTGTCTCCAGAAAACTAGTGAGAGAGTTTATTTATTGAAGCTCAATAAATAAGTGTTCTATATTGTAAATATTGAATGATGTGTCATTGATCACAATATTTTAGCATTAAGTTAGAAATGTTCCTCACTAGCTGTAATTAGATTCAAACCCAAGTGTATAGGGTATCCAGGCAGAGTAAAAAGTATATTCTGAGCTTTACATAAAGTATCAGCTCAAAAATTGCTTGGATGATCCTACGGTCACCGATGATGTTCTGATAGCGAAGACAAACGAAGCTGCTAGTATCGAGTGGGAGAGACAACAGAAATTCAGAAGAAACACTAAAGAGCCTAAAATAAGAGAGTTGAGGGCAGATGCAACACCTGTCAAAGACACATTAGTGGGTGCAGTGGGGGGACAAGAGAGACCCATGTCTACATCCACCAGACCAAAACTAAATCAACCTGCATTGTCTCAATCAGAAGGGGAACTGATCTCGGTAATCAAACAGCTAAAGGGAGAGGTTGAAGAACTTAAAGCTCGCATTGGGGAGCCACACAGGCCTTTTCAGCAGCACAGAGCAACTAAAACACGGGGCTGCAAAAACTGTCAAGAGCTCAATAGAGGAGAACAGTGTGATCACTGTTTTAAATGTGGACAAAATGGCCACATGTCCAGAGGATGTAGGAATAGAAGAAGTTCTTCAAATACTGCAGAGCAAATAAATACAGCTGTCAGCACTGTAACCCCCCGACTGGCATCACCTGCAGGGAAAAATGATCAAAATAAGAACCCTCAGGATCTGCATAAGTTCATCATGGACAGTATTAAGCACTTAGAAGCTAAAGGAGTAGACAAACCAGCAGACAAAACAAATGAAGTCCATGTTAATCTTCTTTCTCCATCTCAGAGAGCAGGATTGGTGAGTCTCATTGGAAAGAAGCATGTCATCACCTGTTTCCTGGATGGAGTGGAAACAAAAGCGCTGTGGGACACTGGGTCGCAGGTCTGCCTCATAAGTGAAACTTGGAGAGAAAAGAACATCCCCCATGCGAAGGTCAGAAGCCTCACTGAAATCATTGGAACAGGGACATTAGATGGGAGAGCAGTAAATAAAACCCCGATCCCTTTCTGTGGCTGGGTGGAAGTGGAGTTCAGATTGCCGTCAGTAAACCTCCCACAGCTAGAGCTTCTAGTCCCAGTTTTGGTAACTAGCGAAGAGGAAATAGGAAATGAGCCCATCATAGGCTTTAATGTGATTGAGCATTTAGTGAAAAGGGGCATTGAGTTACCACAGACAGTTACAGATGCAGTGAGCGCAGCGTTCTCTTTTGATTGTAGGAAAACTGAAGTGTTTCTGAAAATGATGAAAAGAGGAGATGATAATGTGGGTAATGGCAGAGTGAAAACAGGGAAAACCTGTACGATTATTCCAGCTGGCCAGACAAAAAAAGTGAAATGCAGTGTTAGAGCAGGTCTGCTTCCAGGTCAGGAGGATGTATTTTTTGAACCATGCCTTCACTCACCGCTTCCAGAAGGGTTGAAGGTAGCACCAGGTGCTGTGAGCTTACAGAGAGGGTGTCACTCTCCTCTGACGCTTCCAGTGACAAACAGTACAGCCCATGACATCCGACTTCCCCCAAAAGTGGTACTTGGCCAGACTCAGACAGTTAGGCTTATATACCCAGCACAGACAGAAACTAAACAGGTTAGTCAGATAAAGACAAGTGCGGTAGACGTGGAGGAGACAGTAACAGAAAACAGGGACAGAGAGGGTGATGGCAGAACAAATAGCAGTACAGATGATAGTTGGGATCCTCCAGTCCCTTTAAGTCACCTCTCCCCAGCCCAACAGCAGCAAGTGAAACAGCTCTTACATGAGGAGAATGGAGCTTTTGCGAGGGATGAGTATGATGTCGGGACCATCCCCACACTCCAACTCAAGATCCGTCTGAGTGACCCCACACCTGTGACACGAACTTATGTCTCCATCCCTAAACCACTTCACAAAGAAGTGAAAGAATATCTTGAAGATTTGCTCAACAGAGGGTGGATTAAAAGATCTAAGTCCCCATACTCCAGTCCTGTTGTGTGTGTTCGGAAGAAGGATGGCAGCCTCCGTCTCTGCTGTGACTATAGAGAACTGAATAGGAAATCCATTCCTGACCGTCACCCAATACCCCGCATCCAGGACATGCTCAACAGCTTGATAGGAAGTTCTTGGTTCTCAGTCCTGGATCAGGGGAAAGCCTATCACCAGGGTTTTCTGGAAGAGTCAAGCCGCCCACTCACTGCCTTTGTAACACCCTGGGGCCTATACGAGTGGGTGAGAATACCCTTTGGGCTTTCTTCCGCTCCTGCAGAATTCCAGAGATCCATGGAAGAGTGTTTGGTTGGACTGCGAGATGATATCTGCTTACCCTACTTGGATGATAACTTGGTTCACTCCAGGAACTTTGAGGATCATCTTCACCATCTGAGGTGTGTATTACGTCGCTACCAAGAACATGGAGTCAAGTTAACACCAAAAAAATGTGAAGTCTTCAAAAATCAGGTGAGGTTTCTGGGGAGACTGGTCACAAAAGACGGCTATACGATGGACCCTGCAGNNATGCCTCTGAACATGGACCAGTACATGCAAATGTGTACACAAGCAGTGCAACCTGAAGTCATGAACAGTGTCACCCAGGCTGTCACTGTTATGTTCCAAGAGGCTGAGCCATGGCTGTGTCCAAGAACGATCAACACAGTTATAATTGAGGAAAATGATGCTCTGGCAGGGATGGAAATCTCAAAAATGGCTTTAAAGGAGGCTCAACGGGAGGACCCCGTGACTGGCGAGGTGCTGAAGTATGTCCTATCTGATAAATGGCCTAAAAAGAGATACCGTTATGATAACAATACAACAGCGGCACTGGTGAGACAGAAACAAAAACTGTACGTTGGTGATGATGGACTGCTGTATCGGAAAACGAACAGTCGTTCACAGCTGCTCCTTCCTGCAAAGTTCCATCCCCTAGTTTATAAAGAACTTCATGAAGAGATGGGCCATCTGGGAGTAGAGCGAGTGTCAAACCTCATCAGAGATCGCTTTTATTGGCCTCACATGCAAAAGGATATTGAGCATTACATTACACGTGTATGCAGATGCCTGAAAAACAAACGCCCAAACAGGCCAGCCAGAGCTCCACTCACCAACATTGTCACCACCTATCCTTTTGAGTTGGTGTCCATTGATTTCTTGCATCTGGAGAAATGTAAAGGAGGGTACGAATATATCCTCGTGGTCATGGACCATTTCACCAGATTCGCTCAGGCCTACCCTTGTAGAAATAAGGCTGCCAAAACAGCGGCAGACAAGATCTTCGGAGACTTTGTATTGAGGTTTGGATTTCCATCTCGCCTGCACCACGACCAGGGGAAGGAGTTTGAAAACAAGCTGTTTGCAAAGCTTCAGGAATACAGTAACGTCTCAGGATCCCGTACAACTCCTTATCACCCACAAGGGAATGGCCAAGTGGAAAGATTCAACAGAACACTCTTGTCTATGCTCAGAAACCTACCGGAAAGTGCCAAGACAGACTGGAAAGCTTCTCTCGCCAAGATGGTCCATGCCTACAACTGCACGCGGAGTGAAGCCACTGGCTTTGCACCTTATTTCCTCTTGTTTGGTCGTCAGCCGAGGCTTCCCATAGATCTTATGTTTGGCCTCAAAGCAAAAGACCAAGGCCCATCCCACAAAGACTATGCGGAAAAATGGAGGTCAAGGATGACTGAAGCATACCAACTGGCCTCTCAAACAGCTTTGAAAGAAGGGATGCAAGGAAAAGCACATTATGACAAGAAGGTCTATGGTGCAGACTTGAACCCCGGCAGTAGAGTGTTGGTCCGCAATTTAACTGAAAAAGGAGGACCAGGGAAGCTGAGGTCTTATTGGGAGGACAGAGTGTATGTTGTGACACAGAGGAAACACCAAGAAAGCCCAGTGTATGAAATTAGCCCGGAAACTGGAAAGGGACGTGTCAGAGTCGTCCACAGAAACCTTTTGCTCCCATGTGACTTCCTTCCTGTCACCAGCATGGAGGTGCCAGCTAAATCAACGAACAGGAGGACATCCAGGGACCAGAGACAGGCAGAAGAGGAACCTTTGTCTGAGGAAGATGAACAGTGGACATCTCTAATTGGACCGCAACTTGAGAGGGTTGGTCAAGTGGAACATCAGTTAGAATCTGAAACAGAGGAGCCTCAAGAAGATATTGGAGCTGCACCACTGAGGGAGCTTGAAGGTACAGAGGGACTCGACCAAGGGACAGAAACATCTGAAGAGGGCATCAGGACACCCAGCAGTGTGAGTGTGGAAGAATCCCTGCCGTCGACCTCCAGTGACCACGGTGATGCTGGGTCACCCGTCAGAGAAACACAGTATCCTTTTCGACAAAGAAGGCCTAAACTGTTTTTCACATATCATAAGTTAGGAGAGCCTACGTTGTCACATGAATAAGTACTGATTGCTTTCTGTGAGTTAAAAAAAAAAAAAGAGGGATTGTGGTGGGGTGACTAATTGTTATCAGGAGACGTAGAGTTAACATGTTAGTAGAAATGGTGTTCTGATGATTAACATTGAGTAACAAAAGACAGCTACTTAAGTACACAGACTGTAGTATGGCAAAATTTTGGGGTGAAAGTGCCTTACTCAGAGTAGATGCAGATACCGTTGATGTGGCGGATGTGGCAGTGGAAGGTTATCGTGCACAATAACCACTACTGGGAACATGTGGCATTAAGAAGAGATGTATGCCATATGGACTGCTGGAGACCAGCATTGCATCTATTTGATTTTTGTTGTATATGAACTCTGACTCTTTCCTAAATGGACTGCCATCGTGTATTGTATGCTGAGAGACACTGACAAAGGTCAGAGGGACTTTAGATACTCAGAATGTCGGGACGCCATTGAATCTTGGAGGGGAGAGTGTGAGAATGGTAAAAGAAGGGCACCCCCCATTTAAACATCTCCAATTGTTCTCTGTTTGTTTATGTTCTCGGATTTAAACATCTCCAATTGTTCTCTGTTTGTTTATGTTCTCGGATTTATATTCTTACGTTTGGGATGCAGGTAATCGAAGAATGTTAGAAGTGAGCTCACTGTACAGGAAGCAGCAGGTATTGACAGACTAGTGATGTAATACACTGACTTCGCCACAAGGTGGGGCAAGCTGCCTAGTAATACCGGTGAGATCACGACAGTCCCATTATATAACAGAACTGCCGTGACTGAGCGGGTGGCGAGCTGTTCATGCTGTTTCTGTGCTTTGTTAACAGGTAAGAATCTCACAGGTTATGTGTCCTGTGTGAAGAATGAGTGAATAAATGAGAAGGCTGCCCGTGTATTTTGTAGCCGTTTTGTCAGTGAAAATGACGACGCTGTTTTAGTTTGAGTAGCCATGTGCTAGTCGCACATAGAGGCTAAGCTAACATAAGCCTCGGGACAAGCTGTGTTAACACTGTGCAGTGTGAAGCCTGTAACTAAGATGTACGACTGTGAGCTAGAATGGAGATTCATGTATGCATTTCTTTACCTACGACAGTCCCATTATATAACAGAACTGCCGTGACTGAGCGGGTGGCGAGCTGTTCATGCTGTTTCTGTGCTTTGTTAACAGGTAAGAATCTCACAGGTTATGTGTCCTGTGTGAAGAATGAGTGAATAAATGAGAAGGCTGCCCGTGTATTTTGTAGCCGTTTTGTCAGTGAAAATGACGACGCTGTTTTAGTTTGAGTAGCCATGTGCTAGTCGCACATAGAGGCTAAGCTAACATAAGCCTCGGGACAAGCTGTGTTAACACTGTGCAGTGTGAAGCCTGTAACTAAGATGTACGACTGTGAGCTAGAATGGAGATTCATGTATGCATTTCTTTACCTACGACAGTCCCATTATATAACAGAACTGCCGTGACTGAGCGGGTGGCGAGCTGTTCATGCTGTTTCTGTGCTTTGTTAACAGACCCCGTAAATAAAATGCACAAAATGTCCAACGACTGGCTGGTCATTTGAGGGGTGCAACATATGGACTGATTGGCCGGCTGATAATTCACACCTACCACCTCCGACTGGCGAGTAGATTCAGCCAGCGGGGGCTTCCTGCATGTGCGATTCATTTTCATTCCGGTTGCTGTCGAGTCAGACAGTCGGAAAAGAAGAGAGCAGAGGAGGAGAGCAGTGTGTGTGTGTGTGTGTGTGTGTGTGAGAGCGTGCAGTGCTTATGAGGACATGCACAGCGGTGAGAGAGAACAGAGAGCAAAATTAATAAAAAAATGTGGTTCAGAGTCTCCAAAAGCAACACAGCTCACGCCCGCCTTTGTTTATCTTATTAAAGAGAACACCACAGACTTTTCCGCACGTCTTTTGCACCACCCACCTGCTCGGGGATTTCCGCATTCCTGAGACGTCCGTGTGAAGTCTGCCTTACACATGTGAACAAAAAACACCCGTTCTAGACCGAACTGACACGTCCGAGCCCCAACATACTGACCCAGATGTGTAAGCGGCTTTAGTATGCTGTGATCGGCCGGGCCTAAATTTCGCCGAGCCAATAGTAGACCTGCTGAGGCTACAATGAAACATGGCCAGAACAACCTGCAGAGCAAAGTTTTGTGCTACTGCTATGGTTTGTCTAGATTTCTAGCCTAGCATGGTTGGTAGCACTGTTGCCTCCCAGCAAGAAGGCTGCAGGTTTGAAACCCAGTAGCAGCATTTTTGCATGAAGTTAGCATGTTTTCCCCATGCATGTTTGCCCAGATACTCCGGTTTCCACACACAGACCAACAACATACATGTAAGGTAATTTGTAATTCTCTCTGGATAAAAGCATCTGCTAAATAAATAAACATCAACATGACCAAATTCTAATGTACAGGGGAGAATTGGATGGACCAGCAGACTGAGGTTCACCACTTTCCTCAGCTTTTCTTTACAACAACAAACCGGATCAAAATCCTCATTACTGCAGAAGAAGTCCTGATTTCTATCTCTATCTTTCACTTCATCCTGTTATTACTCACCAACATGACAGGAAGCTGGTTCCGACAGAGACTCACACATGATCAACAGGTAGCATTCCACCGTCTCACGACTGTGAACTAAGGTCTTAGACGTGGAGGAGCTGAATCCCAGCTAGCGTGCTGAATCTCATCGCTTGATGATGCCAACAGAATCACATCATCTGCAAAATGCTGAGCTGAGACCCTGAAGTTCCTAAACCAAACACTCTCTTCTCCCTGACTCCACCTTGAGATCCCACAGTGTGATAGCTGTGCATACTGGCCCACAGCAAGTGTTATTTATGCAACACAGTCTGGAAAATGCCTAAAAAATGTATTTGTTAAAGTAAATGTAACATTTTATTCAAAACTGCTTTTATAATGTATATGCTGCTAGTTTAAACTCCTAGTTTTTACACCTATAGAGGTCATGTTAAAATCACCACATGCACACATTCTGAACTAAACATTTCTGCATGGAAACAGAGAAATTAAATAACGTTACTATTTGTGCTTCATCCTGTACCATTGGAGTGAAGTCACAAGCTAAATCTCTAATGGGTTTGCCATCTTCTGATAAGCAGGAAAATGTGTCAGAGAGGAAAGCAGGGGGCCAAATGGAAAAAGAAAATATATTGGAAGAAAGATGAAAAACAAGGAAAAAGGTGAAAAGTGAGGCAGAGCGAAACAGTTGGAGAAATGTTGACAGGATAAGGAAAAGCAGGATTGGCTGTGCTGATCGAAAGAAACGGGAAAGTGAAATTGTAATCAAGGTTGTAAAAAGTGAAGCAAGGTAAAGGTGGAAACAGGACAATCCCTCGGTCAGCTGAACTGAATAAAGTAGGGAGATAGGCTGCAATTATTATTTTACTGAGCTTCACTAAATCGCTCATGGCTTACCTGCCTGATAATTAAAAAACTTTATTTGACCATTTTCACAGAAATCTGGAAGAAGGAACCTGCTGATGGGATCCAGCTTTTATGAAACATTTACAAACTTCTATTCAATCTGTTCAATTACAAATGGCTTTAATTCAGTTAAAAAGTTTAATAAAGCTTGTTGAAAAGATTTGCTTTAAAGTGACAGTGTGTAGTTTCCTGGAGATAGGGGGCAGTACAAACCTAAATTATTGCAAGCAAGCAATATTTTTGTGTTCAAGTTACGACCTTACCAACGAATGACCGTAAAGGCCAAAAATCCCCGGGAGTGTCGTAGCACAACTTGTTTTTTTAATTAGTAAAGTGTATTGTTAGACGGAATTACCTCAATAGGTGCGTTTCCTTTACCGGAACTTCCAGGTAAATCTGTGAGCGTGAAATTGGCCGGGGGATCCGAAGACCCGGTCCTCTTAAGCTGTCCTGTCTCCATAAATATTTGGCCCTGTAAGGAATTTGATGAAACGTCAGCACATCGAGACCGCTGCGCAGTGAGTTACGTCATCGCAAAACGCACAAAAAGCAGTAAACAAAGATCGACACAATGGAGGAAGCAAAAATAGTCGGCACGTTTATGTTTGCTATGTTGTTATATGCAGCGATGGCTTCCATCGCTCGTCTCACTAACAACTCGTGTTTTCCTAAATAACAGTTCCCGCTACATATATGCATTTCCTATTTCCTCCTGAGTTGACATCATTTCCAATTGAGTTGCAACCAATGCAGCGTTCCCGCCCAGCGTCTTCACCGGGCTTTTATCGGGCCATTCCGAGTACCTACCCCTGATCAGGTTCCGGAAACTGCCTGGAAAACGGCTGTTCGGCTGGCCCGGTCAAGTGGAGACAAGCGCACGGTGGGAACTTCCTGTAAATTTACCCTGAAATTCCGATAAAGACAACACACCTATTGACCAAAAATGACTAATTTCCAGGTAGTTTCGTCGTGACCGTTTGACAAAAACATTGCTGTAAATGTTGTTACCTATCGAGCAGAAAGGATGCGATCTCGGCATGCTAGTTGCCAATGCTAGTTTTCTCGTGGTGTAGGTTTCGGATCTGCTCGGGGTCCTGCGCCTTCTGATGACATCACACTACGGCAATACCACTCAGCCAAAATATATCGCATCTCTTTTTGGATTCTGTTCTTTCACATAAGTTTTAGAAAGAGTTTAGCAGTTTTGTAATTAAATTCATGTTTCTTACCGTCTAAATGTTTTTCTTTAAAACTGTAATTTGTTAATAAAACATCCTATTGTCTTTGTTTGAAACTACATAAAAGACATCAGACTGTGCCAAAAAACACATATATGTGAAAAATTGTAACTATATTTACATAATTAGCAACCCTTTCCGTTTGTGTAAATGTGGAATTCTTTTCTATATTTTGTTAGTTCTTATGTAAATAAATCCATTCATTCAAAATGTTGTATACTTGCTATTTATTCAATAATGTTCTTTTACATTTTGCCCCATTTCATCAAAATTAGAGCTGTTCAGGGTCTCCATTTATCAACTGATGTTTTTGCTTTGATTTGACTACAATTGCAACTTTGTCCGGACCGATGAAAATCTTTTGTGTCAATGTGTTAACGTAACTTTTACAAACGTGGTAACCTAACTTCCATAATTCGTACATCTAGCCAATCATCTAGTGTGATGTCATCAGCAGGCGCAGGACCCCGAGCCAGCTCCCACATAGATATCATATACATTGCTATATGCCTTACCCGTGCTGTTCGTCGATTGGACGAACGTCCCTACGCGGTGGCCATCTTACCTCGGACAGCTGCCCCCTTTCGTAACATTGGTGTCAATGGTGCATGTACTACTTAAATAACTCTAACTTGCTCAATTTTCAATCAAATTTCAAACGGTTTGGTTTGTTATTAACGCAAGAGACGTGGCTGTAAAATATTTGGCCCATTAATTTAAAAATGTTAAAGTATGTCCTATCAAGCCTATGTGTTATAAGGTTTGTAATAATTCAAACCGCTTGTAAATCCGTTAATATTTAATCGAGTTATGAGTGTTTTTGTTTAAGTTGTTCACTCACCTTCCATCTGCTACCATTGAGAACGGAACATAAGCTGTCCGAGGTAAGATGGCCGCCGTGTAGGGACGCTGTCGACTCCCAGTTAAGGCATCTAGTGATATATATGATATCTATGGGCTCCCATAGAAGGAAACATGGCGTCTAATATGGCGTCCCCCAGAGACTTAGACCTACACCCTATGTATTTTAGATGTGATTTTTATGGTTATGTTATGAAGCCGCCAATAT
>SSNS01000038.1:905855-988123 GCA_006937985.1 Aphyosemion australe
TAGTCAGTCATCCTTTATTTGTTTTATTTGAGAAATTATCTTCTGTTAGGTTTGGTTTCAGTCATTCTCCTTGTGTCACCTGCTTGTTGTTTTCCCTCTGTTCCTCTGTCATTCAGCCTCATCGCTCATCTGTAATCAGCTCACGTTTCTTTTCCTGCAGCTAGTCTTCCCTGCAAATATGTAGACTTCCTGATTACTCTGCCGTGTTAGCAAAATTTGAATCCATCCACCGTTTATCTAAAATGCCTCATCATCACTGGAGTCGTAGGAGAGCTGGTGTCTATCTCCAACGGTCAGGCGAGGGACACCCGGACAGGGCCACAACATTATAAAGGAATTCTTAGAAAGTAATAATTCAGTGTACATCTATAACTGATTACCTTCTAAAGTCAACCCAATTCAACATGGCTGCCCTGGCTGATTGATTTTTGCACAGACAAAAATATGAGTAAAAAACAGTCAATTTTAAAGATATTGAGCAAACATTTCATTTAATAGTTGCTGAAAATGTCTCACGGCACATATTATGCTAACAAATCATGGACGATGTGGTACTTTAGCCTGAGGACACACCTAATATGACTAAAACAGCTAAAACCCCATTATTTTATAACATAAGAGGCTTTTCGTTTTGAATCCTGGCATTAAAGCAGCATTCTGCAACTTTGCAGTTATATGGTCTCTGTCGCCCTCTAGAGGCTTGCTGCGTAACGTCACTGTCGTAACATTAAATCTCTCTCTCGGACATAAGAGGCATGTTTACATTCCTAATGTCAGGCAAAACAACGAAAACAAACTTTTCCACCTCCACACATTGAATAAATAGTTTTATCAGGACTGTATAACAACTTTATGCCCGACCAAACACAATAACCCTGGTGAAATCATTTATTACTTACCTAGCCATTAGCAGCACGGCTAGGTTAGAGTCCATAGTTCATGCCTTTCTTTCTAAAAGAGCTCTCCAGCGAGGAAAAGACGGCCCAATAATACCTCTGGTCTTTGCTCTTGCTCTATCACGTTCTTCTTTTCTTTTCCTATATTCCTCTGATAAGGGATTTCTAGCTTTCTTTGGTGAATCTGCCACTGCTAAACAGCGAGTCTACATTATACAATTATGGCAAGCCAAAGGGATAAAAAAATGCACGTTCTAAACACGCATTATGTCCGCCAAAACGTTCGTTCAAGACGCGCGTTTTGGCGGACATAATGCGAGTTTTAGAACACGTGAGTTTTTGCCCCCTTTGGCGTCAAAACGCGCATTCAGGACGCACATTTTGGCGTACATAATGCGCGTTTAGAACGCGCTCTTTTTTTTTATCCCTTTGGCTCGCCATATTCTGCCATAAAACGACACCCAGTCAGTACATCCTGCGGCTACCCGAAGCTCAAAAACTGTATAGTGCACTAAACAGACGTGGGACCCCCCAACACTATCACAGGTATGAAAATGAACATAATAGATAATAGTATGTATAATAGTAAACTTTACAAAAAAGCATCATTTTAAGGTGTAAAAGTTGCGGAATGTTGCTTTAAAGTGGGTGATATGCATTCATTCAAAAAATGGTAGACCTTTATTATCTTTCACTGAGTTTATTTGTCTTTGAGTCTGTCTTGGATCCTCAGATGAAACTTATAAAAATGATTAAACGCGTTTTGGGCAAAAAAATAATAATTAAAAATCTCAGGGTTGCGTTATTTTCTAGAGATGTTTAACTATCTTTAAAAAACTAAAAAAAATCCTTTTTCATCATTTATTTATTTATTGATCTCCTTGGCCAGCTGCTTCAAACTTTGCCTTCTTTTCTTTTGAAAGATAACTTTTAATTGCTTTAATGTAGGCTGACACTTAAATACATTTACATCCTTAAGTGCGTATGCTGTTACATTATCTGATCCATGTTGAATAATTCGGCGTTTGATTGCATAATTTGTCTTTTTGCTTCCTGCGTCTTCTGCCTCCACCTCTAAATCCACATTAATGAGTCAATGTGTGGAACACACTCCTGACCCTTGAAGAGCTGACAGAGCCGTTGTGAGATGAACTTAATCCTAATTAGAAGAACCCAGCTGACCTGAGGTTTGCGGCGCCGCAAGTTCACAAAAAGATCATTGTCATAGGTTTCATTTAGCAAAAATACGACACCTGGAGTTCAGCCTGAGACTTAAATCTCAAGGACAAGGATATCGACAGAATAATTGATGAAGAAGGTCGAGATGAAGGATGAGAAAAGTTGAATTATGAAGTTATATCGTGGTGTACGTTAGCATATTTTCTCCTATCAGCATCTATGAACAGTAAGCTTGAACATCTCATGGGGTTAAGTGACAAACATAACCAGCTTTGTTGCAGCAAACAATATACTCGACACCCTTTTATATTAATATTATATATTTTGATGTGATGCGCAGATGTAAAAGCAGCAGCCATGTTTTTACACAAACATTTGAATGAAAATAAGGTTAAATATGCCCAAATGTTCTTAGTAGGGGTGTCAAATTATGAGATTAATCTAGATTAATCACAGCCATATTTAGTGCACTAATTTTTTTAATCGAGTTAATCTCATTTTTAATCTATAACTTTAATGGGACTTTTCTAGCCTACTTGTTGGGATTTTTAATTTAATTTTTTATTTTTTATTTTATGTAATTATATTTATATTTAACTATCATACCACATGTCAAAAGTGAGTGCTTAACGCTTTTTCAGCATTTTATTTTGTGATAAACTGTCAGTTTTGATATGCTAACTTACAGCACTGTAATAACAGGTCTATTTTAATTTTAGATAAATGTTTTAGTAACAAGTTCTGTCATCACTATTTGCATTGCTCAAAAAAGCGTTCCTTGATGTAGATTATTCTATATGGACTCAATGTTTTATTTTTATTTCTAATTATTCCAGACTGACAAAAGAGCACAGAATTATTCTGCCTTGTTGATGTCAAAGGAAAGTTTAGAAGTCTATTAAACAATAAATGACTTTATAATGTTATATATTAATCTTTATTTTATTTTATTGTTGATTTTTATTTTTATTTTTTAATGTTAAGCACTTTGGTCACCCTCTGGGTTGTGTAAAGCGCTATATAAATAAACATTGATTGATTGATTGATTGATTGATTGATTGATTGATTGATTGATTGATTGATTTTAGTCTGCCACAATAATATAATGAATTTAAAAATAAAAATACATCAAAATGAGGGCTTTTCTCAGCCATTAGTAGGTGAGATTAAAAAATAGATTAATTAGATTAATTAATTACAGATCATAATGAATTAATCTAAAAAAAATGTAATCTCATGACAGCACTAATTCTTATATTAACAAAACAACATGAAAAACTCTGAAACTAAGAATTTAATTTTTACTGATTATCTTAACTTCCTCTGCTCTGACACAAACCGACAGTAATTTTAATAATTTAAATGTTTATTATTTCCCGCCGATACGAGTCCCTTCTCAGTTGTGAGCTGTGATTAAAACCTGCCTTCTGCATGCGTCGTGCTCTGGTATTTTCCAGTAAGGACGGCTCAGACCACCGTCAGTCCACCTGTGTGACCAAATCATTTTGCAGACTTGCACACTGTAATTTCTCCTCTCGTATGCAGTGAGAATTTTGCTATGAATAATAAATGCCTGAAGAACATCCACCTTTTTTCTGCATTGATCCCATTCATCAGGCATTTATTATGCATCTGGAAACCATGTGGTCGCCCAGGTCCTTCCAGCTCCTGCTTGATGAAGCCAATTCCTTCTGCAAAGTCTGGATGTGATTGGTTCTGCAGCATGAGCATTTTAAACGAATACGAAACAAATAGACTAAAACTAGACTGAATGAGTGAAAAAAACAAAAAAATCATCCACAAACTTCATGTTTGGGTTTTAAAGCTCAAGCTCTGTTCTTTATCTGCAAAGCACGCTGCTGCTGGTGCAAATAACTGATGATTATTCATGTGTTTAGCATGAAAGTGATAATAAAAAGTTTTCTAACCAAAACAACAAATCACTGTTCCAAATTCCTTCTGGGGACAAAATCTCACCTGGAGTCTATAAATAGTTTTGCTCCGTTCAGAGTTTTCACTAGAATTTGTCTGCAGTGGCAAAAAAAGTTGGAATAAATGTTGAGAATATTTGGAAACCGTTCTCTTGATATTTATGTTTTTTATGTTTATTTCTGAGAACTAACTGAAATCTACACTTTAAAATTACAAAAATCTAATTTGAACATTATCAGTATCATAGAAAGCAGAATCATGTTTTTCCTTCCATTGATTGAATAATTTAAGAACATCACCGTTATGGACATTGTGACTTTTTGTAATTTATTAGATAATAAAACCAGAGGTTAAATTAACCATTCATGATACATTCTGCAGGTGCTAATCTGTGCTTTTAGATTATTTTATCTGTTGTGAAATAATTCTGAACGACCTCAGTTTGATGAAATAGAGATTTGTTCTTATTAGACTTAGGAGCTAACACAGGGTCACAGCAGTTACAATGTTGACTTCTGTCATTTTAACATGCTCTAATCTCAAATTATTTTAGGAATTTAGATTTTAAAAAGCGTTTTTACAAACTTTTACAATGTGATCAAAAGGTTAGGGACACTTGTTTAATCAATACATTTGCAGTGGTCTCTAGTAGGAACGAATGCCTTGTAAGTCGTACTCTGGGGGAAAAAAAGCTCCAGTGCGCCTGTTTGAGAAACTAGAAAATTGCCACATCAAATAAGAATGTAGCTTCAGACGGCAGGATTTGGAGTCTTATGTCTCTCCTCTGATTGGCTAACAGCAACACGACTCTACCACTGACTCTGTTTGCTCTGCAACGTTGATGTTTTATCTCCACAAATAACACAAGCCTGGAGGAGTTCTGCTGTGTGGTGGAGTTGCTAATGCTAACGGTTAGCTTCTACTAGCCGAGACGTTCTCTGCTGTTTCCTGGACGCTAAACCAACAACAGCCTTCCCCGTCGTGAGTCAAGATGGGGGAGTCCATGAATATTAAGTGACACTTTGGGTAGATCTGTCAGGATTTTCTAATCCTAGAGTTTCACCGTCTATTTTCTATCAGAAGCTAATGCAGGAAATAGGTGTAGGAGACTATTTTCATGTTCAGCCTGCATGAAAAACTCAGAGTGACTGATTATAATCAGAAATAATCATTAAAAAATGTTTTTTCAGTGAACCACACCTTTAATCTTACATGATTATGCTGGAGGGAATTCTTTGAGGAAATTCTGATCAAAAGTGTTACTCATTAAACTGAGTTTTATGTAAATTGTGCTACACGACTATAGAATTATATGTAACTATTTAAAACTGTTTAGGAAGCAGCGTTTAGCCATCAAGAAAGAATACAAAAAAATTTAATGTTTTTTCTCTGACAGTGAATCAAAAGTGAGTGAAAGGACTGTAAATGGGGCTAAAAGTGTTTGGATTTTCAGATCTAAATCTAGTTTTATAGAACAAAACCGTGTTTCTGTTATTAGAGTTCCGGGACATTTCTTGGAGGGGGTAAATTGAGCGTGATATTTGATGACTCGGTCCTCTCAGCTGTTGTGTCCCCTTACAAATTCAGCCCTTTCAGGACTCGCCACAGAAGTCAGCATATCGCGACAGCTTCGACAGTGAGTGATGTCACTGCTCAGCACCAAAAAGCATGCATGGACAGTAATAACATTAAAACGTTTTATTCTGTCAAAGTACGCCGTAACTTAATGGAGTCAGAAGACGAAGAGCTGCTGTGTGATGTACGTGGTGTTCAATTACCAGAAGAAGCACAATTTTTTTACGCTGCACTGTGAGACGACAAAACCCCAAGAAGTGTGTCGTTTTGAGGGAATGCCGCTGCATTTTTCAGTGTTGGAAGTTTATTAGCGCAAATTTTAAAGCAACATTCCGCAACTTTTACACCTTAAAATTATGCTTTTTTGTAAAGTTTTTGCGTCATACTATTATCTATAATGTTCATTTTCATACCTGTGATAGTGTTGGGGGGTCCCACGTCTGTTTAATGCACAGTTTTTAAGCTTCGGGTAGCCGCCGGCAGTACTGACTGGGTGTCGTTTTATGGCAGAATATGGCAAGCCAAAGGGATAAAAAAAGCGTGCATTCTAAACGCACATTATGTCCGCCAAAATGCTCATCTTGAATGCACGTTTTGACGCCAAAGGGGACAAAAACTCACGTGTTCTAAAAGCGAGCATTATGTCGTAATGCTAGTTTAGCACATTTTTTTATCCCTTTGGCTTGCCATAATTGTATAACGTAGACTCGCTGTAGCAGCGGCAGATTCACCAAAGAAAGCTAGAAATCCCGTATCAGAGGAATCTAGGAAAAGAAAAGAAGAACGTGATAGAGCAAGAGCAAAGACCAGAGTTATTATTGGGCCGTCTTTTCCTCACTGGAGAGCTCTTTTAGAAAGAACAGCATGAACTACGGACTCTGACCTAGCCGTGCTGCTAATGGCTAGGTAAGTAATAAATGATTTCACCAGGGTTATTGTGTTTGGTCGGGCATAAAGTTGTTATACAGTCCTGATAAAACTATTTATTCAATGTGTGGAGGTGGAAAAGTTTGTTTTCGTTGTTTTGCCTGACATTAGGAATGTAAACATGCCTTTTATGCCTGAGAGAGAGATTTAATGTTACGACAGTGACGTTATGCAGCAAGCCTCTAGAGGGCGACAGAGACCATACTGCAAAGTTGCGGAATGCTGCTTTAAAGCAGCATGAACACAACTTATTTTCTTTTCCTTCCATTCTGCTTCAACATCTGCCGATGTCATTTCCTACTGAATTACAACCAACTAGCGTGAGTTAACCCTAACCCTCGGAAAATGGTCCTTTCAGCCATCCCACTGAGGCGGAAACGTGCATGCTGGGAAGTTCCAGTAAAGTTATCCTGAAGTTTAGATAGTGGAAACACACCTAAAGGTGTGCATTTAGCCAAGATTGGTAAGAAAAAAAAGTCATTAAAGACGCAGGATTTAAATCTAATCAGAACATCCCACTTAACTAAACCAGTAATTTTGGTGCACATGCAACTATAAAGTGTCACAGTGCTCCCTCCATTCATGTCATAATCATACATCTATGTCTGTGACTAGCCGTTAGCTCATCAGTATAACAGAGCCTAATGAGGTATTTCAAAGCGCTATCTACAACAGGTGACACATTAATTGTTCAGGGGTTTTCCTCAGAACTATCAGTAAACTTGTTCTGGTCTGATTCCTGCTCATGTTTCAATTCAACAGAAGTTTTTGATCTTGTGGCTACAAAGTATTAATTTAAAGAAATGATTCATGCCGATGCTATCAAAAAGCTTCATGACTTGTCCTCATTACAGAAGCGAAACGCAGAATCCAGCAGTTTTCTTGTGTCCGGAGCACCGAGTTACTCTGAAGCTGATGGAGCTCAAATGAGTCACTGCGAGACGAGGCTGAGGGGAGAAAATGAAACAGCTATTTCATATTTCTTATCGATCCCATTGTTTATAAATGGTACAAGCTGATCTCATAACTGTTATTTCTAATAATTTATTGAAGTTTTCTTTCATATTTTCTGCGTTCATCTGCAGTGATTTAGTTTAATTGCTTTGTTTGTTTATTTATTTCCCCGGGAAAATGCAGCGTGCAGCTGCTGCATCAATAAAAGATGCACCAGTTATATTCTATTTATCCTGCTGCCATTTAGTCGGTCATTCCTCATGGCTAATTTTCCTCTAGAAAATGTGTTGAGGTGTTATTTTTGGAGGCATATCGTGCACTGATGAGCTGTCATACTACCATGAAAGCGAGATGTCAGGCATCTATATGTGCTACTGCATATGGCGGTGTTTCCTGCAAAGGCAGCCAGACTGATGGGAGGATGTCACAATGCAAAATATTCTCAGCAGAGGAGGAGAGGCAGCCAGTGGGAATATTCCTATTAGGCTGTTTAGACAGGATTAAATTGTCAAATCGCTTTTTTCACAGCAGAATTACTGTAAGCGTGAACATAAAGAGGCTGATGTGCAAACAAATTCATACAAACAAGACATTTGCACACATGTACCAACCACAGTCATGCATATTGTTAGCTAGTCTTTCCCCCTCATGGTTTTCTTGCATTAATTTCTCATCCATGAACAAAAACACTTTTTTGGAGCTGTCTTTAAATCAGAAACATATGTTTTAATGCTCAGGTAAGATGCACACTTTATGTCTACAATGCAATTTGTTGCATTTATTCAATATTAGTTTAAGTACTTCTCAGAAATCTCAGGTGTGCACCTGCAGAACTGGCTTCACTCTCCACCGCGATGCTCGCTGCTCGTCGATGGTCAGCTGTCGTCCTGACATCTCTCTCCGAGCAGCAATGCAGAGCCGAGCAGAGCAGAATGATGTCTATATTTATGAGGAGTGAACTGCACTCTGCTCAGAACACGCTGTGGGCTAGTTGTTGCTCAGCAAAGTATTTGTCACAGAAGATTCCTCCCACCAAGTTCACTGCAGCACTCTTTGAAGATGCTCAGAGAAGTCAGCACAAATTTGTATAAGGAGTTTGCTGCACAGACCAGAAATGTGCTCCTACAATAGGAGCAAAGGGGGGAACCATAAATATTAGATCTTTGTGTTGGAGGTAAGCGTTATGAGAGAAGGATAGTAGGAGAGAAAAATGAAAAGAAAAGAATTTTGTTAACCGTGCTCAGTGAGATAAATGTTTTTTTGTAATTTCAGCGCATTATCAGATCCATTTTTGATCATATTTGTATTTGTAGCATGTGGAAGATTCAAAATGTTGACTTAGATGCTAAAATTACAAGCAGCACATTAACTTAGTGTACATTTTTTATTAACTTGAAGCTGCTTAAAGCAGCAATCTGGAGTTTTCTCCTTTCGGGAACTATGTATGATTTTTCAGAAATCATTAAAAGTGATTGTCTCATCATGTAGTGTGATATAATGTAAGCAATACGTTTTTTTTTTTTGCTAAGCCCGCCTCCTGCCCCGTAAAATCTGTGCAATAGGAAACTGACCTGTCGAGTAAACCTAACCAATAGCGTTAGACTACCGCTTACGTGCTTCAAATTTAAGGAACCACCTCGGCTGATGCATTGTTGATGAACTTTTCACGGACAAGTAAGTCTTTAAAATATAAATATATGAAAACACAACATGACATGAGAATAATACTTGTAAAACAACGTGTTTTAGCTGTTTGTTGGCTACAGAAGCACATTCATGAACAAGAAACGTGCAGTCGCCATCTTAAAAATTCTAAGCAACGGCCTCTTGGTGTGATACTCTTGTCAGCCACTAGATGGTGCCATCAGATAAAAGAAATACTCCGGAGAGCTACTTTAACCAGTGAGCATGATTGGCAAAGCATTGTGGGAATACTTTCTGTCAGTAATGGCATAAATAAGAGCCCCTTAGTGCACTAAAGGAACACTTGGCAGTTTTGGCTTGATTTTAGCGCCCCCTAGCGTCTGTTAGTAGGACCAAAAGTGAAACTTATCTCCTCGCTGTGCGTTCATCTTTTTAACACCTTAATCTAACAGCTGAAATGTCTCCTCAGCCTTCATGAGTGTCTACAGGAGCGGTTCATCACTAAATCAAACAAATCAGCTGTGTTCACGATCTAAAACATGCAGGAAACATGCTGGAAGCAGACTGCAGCACCAGGCATGTCAGCTCCACTTTACTAAGTTCAACAGGGATCCGACCGCTACTCTGAAGTTGCAAATGCGGTATTCTGGTCACAGAGGGCGGTGGGGGTCTGAGTGATATTTCATTAAACCTGTAAAGGGTCATTTTAGCACATACTGGCTAAAAAAGTATTTAAAAATATGAAAAAGTTGCATCGTATGCCTTTAAAGTCCAATAATAACCACATGACTACAGATTCAGAACAATAATCCACACAAACACCACATGAGGTGTAGAAATAAATGAAATAAGTTCATTTCTTATGGTTTTGAAAAGTTCTGACTCTGAAAAGTAGAGAATTTGCAAAAGTATTTCAAGCCAGCAGAGTAATTGAACTCTTTTCGCGCCTGGGAGAGTGATTGAATATTCTGGCGGAATTCTGCCAGAAGCTTGTTAACAACCACCAAAATAGTTTGTTAAAAGTGAAACTTGCAGGGAGATGAGATTGTTGCATGCACTGCATTTAAATGTTCCGATACATCACATATCAGTATTAGCCATTAAGCATGAATTAATAGAGTTTATGTTAATGTTACAACTCACTAAAAGTCTCTGAGTCAATAGATTTATGTTGTTTAAGCTTCCAAAAGGATTTGGACCAGTTATTCATCCAAAACCTTTTGTGTTTTTGGTCTCATCGAGTAAAGGGTGATCGTTTTCCGCTGGTTTCTGGTGTCCTGGTTCAGAAGAGGATCCCTGCTCCTACTTCGCTCCTTTTTCCTTCCCTTCCGTTGTTTCTTCTCCGTTTGCATCCCCACTGCTCTGGGAATAAGGCTGTCTTCTATTTTTATGCTCAGATGCTGGGGAGATGCAACCTCGTGGGATTTCTTTACAGCTCTCCCTATTCAGTCATTCGCTCCCTCCCTCTCTCTCTCTCTCATCTTGCCTTTTTTCATCTCTTTGAGCATCCATGGCTGAGGGTTAACCCATTTTTACATGCAAACCAGTTGCAACACATTATTGAGTGAAGATGCAGGAACAGTGATTAAGCTGTGATTCTCTTCAGATTGCTCATCCATACCTAGAGGTGTTTAGAGAGTTGATTGATTTGTGCCAAAAATAGCTTTTTGCATATAGTGCACAAGTTTGTTGGATAATTTCCTCAGTGGTAAAAAAAAATGTTGATGCTCAGAGAATGATCCGTTTCTCTCCCATGGATAAAATTATACGGTGCAATAAGTGTTCTGCAGACAGAATTCCTCTCTAGTAATATGACTCTCAGGAACATCCCTGCCTCCTAAGTAGGCTACGCCTGCAGATCTGCATGGTGACACCTCACTCACGCCAACTAATCTGTTTCTGAAGCAACTTTATGTGTGCACTGTTTTTGTTTAGGTGGGTTTTAACAAATTCCCTCAAACCGGAGGCTCCTTCAGCCACGGAATCGCTTGACTTAAAGTTGGGATTTACAGGTTTTTAATGATGTCGCATATTTTAAGGGAGACATCTTGTTTCCCTCAGAGCCCCATCCTGATACACATGCCTGACACTAACACTGACAAACTGTCAGCACGTAAAGAAAATCCTTCTATCTGCATGTTCTGCCTCTGTGGGTTAAAGTTAACCCTTCGTGCTCCCCGCTGAGCTTTGTTTAGGTCTTCTAAACCAAAAGAAAGTCACATCCTGGTAATCCGATTAAAGAAACACAGCCCACCTAATTAAACGTGTTGTTTACATCAGACTAAATAAACAAATGTTTTTCTTATATGTTTAGTGATGATTTTTTTATATATTTGTCACATTTATGAAAAAAATGCATTTTTGACCACTGATGTGCCATCATTGATTCCACTAAGTGTATTAAATCTGAATGTTAGTGATCTGTAACACAGTGAACACACTTTATTGACTCTATTAGAGAATTTCAAGAAAACTGTGTTTGTTTTTATTCATTAGTGAATTTAATTAAAAAAAAACGTTGAAAGTCTTTAAAGTTGGACTTTTTATTCAAATACTTGTGTTGTGGTTCAGATCAGTTCAGGTTGTAGAGGCAGAACATAAAACAGTGTTACATGTTAAATAATGCAGCTATTACTTCATCCGCAGGACTTCTAACCAATAGTTTGGCTGCAGATCCAACATCTGTAAAACCTCTAACAAACAAAAAACTTACCATCATGAATAATGAAGGCAGAAACAATGTGAACAAGAGACAAACTAGAATAAAATGAGGAAAAGAAAAGTTTTAATTGATGCGTAATTTGTAAACTGGTGTACATTAGTGTTCACAGGTTAGTTTGTGAATTCACTTTTTCCCAATCAAATCAGTGAGAATAAATCAATAACATAGAATAAAATAACTCTCTAATTTGTTTATTTCAGGTCTAAGATTTCTCCAACACAAGTTGTACAAAGATTTTTAATACATCCATCCATCCATTTTCATCCGCTTATCCGGAATCGGGTCACGGGGGCAGCAGCCTCAGCAGAGAGGCCCATACTTCCCTCTCCCCACCCACTTGGACCAGCTCTTCAAGGGGAGTCCCAAGGTGTTCCCTGGTCAGCCGAGAGGTATAGTCCCTCCAGCGTGTCCTGGGTCTTCCTTTAGGTCTTCTCCCAGTTGGACGTGCTCGGAAAACCTCACCAAGGAGGCGTCCAGGAGGCATCCTAACCAGATGCCTGAGCCACCTCAACTGGCGCCTCTCAATGTGGAGGAGCAGCTGATCTACTCCGAGCCCCTCCCGGATGACTGAGCTTCTCATCCTATCTCTAAGGGAGAGCCTAGACACCTTGCAGAGAAAACTCATTTCAGCCGCTTGTATCCACGATCTCGTTCTTTCGGTCACTACCCAAAGCTCATGACCATAGGTGAGGGTAGGAACGTAGATCGACCGGTAAATCGAGAGCGTTGCCTTCTGGCTCAGCTCTCTCTTCACCACGACAGACCGGTACAACGCCCCCATCACTGCAGACGCAGCACCAATCCGCCTGTTGATCTCCTGCTCCACCCTTCCCTCACTCGTGAACAAGACCCCGAGATACTTAAACTCCTCCACTTGAGGCAGGACCTCATCTCTGACCTGGAGGAGGCATTCTACCCTTTTCCGACTGAAGACCATGGTCTCAGATTTAGAGGAGCTGATTCTCATCCCAGCTGCTTCACACCCAGCTGTGAACTGCTCCATTGAAAGCTGGAGATCACGTTCTGATGAAGCCAACAGGACCAGCAGAGACCTGATCCTCAGGCCACCAAAACGGATCCCCTCACCACCTTGGCTGCGCCAAGAAATCCTGTCCATAAAAGTTATGAACAGAATCGTTTGTATCTTATTTATTTTTTAAAGAAAACTAGAGCCGTTGACCTTTTGCGTTTGGCAATAAAACTATTAATTGTTGGTCAGAATCACCAGACTTCTGTCAACAACACAGTTACATGTTTCCACTCACTGACGTTTAACGTCTGACTTTTTAAACTTGGCCTCGAATCCTCTCCTTCTGTGTGCTTCGGTTGTCTGTCCCTTTTCTTTTTTTAACACGAGTGTTTGAGCTGCTGAACTGTGAAGTGTTCTGTCTGGGCTGAGAAAATCTTTGCTTTGTGACAAAATGTGAGAGCTGGCTCTGCACTCCGGAGCGTCTAAATCACAAACGTTGTTTAGAGCCTGGTCCGGCCCGTGGCCTTCTGTATGATGTAGGTTATCTGCTTCTCTAAGCATGAGGAGGACATTTCCCTACACAAGTCTCTTTGTGGATTTGTATTCCGACGATGCTCTCCCGAACGCTAAGCTCAAACAGCAGAGGACTCGGATCTCTCCGCTTGTATTCTGCTCAAGCGCCGCCTTTATGAATAATTGATGGTAAATATTAGAATCTCTGGAAGGTAATTTTGTGACGTTGGTGTCGGACTTTTGTAAACCTTCGCCACCTTCAGAGAAAAAGTCGAAGCTGCTGTATGACAGGTGGAACGTGTGATGCTGTAGTTATGCTGTATTATCTAAATGAAGTCTCAAACTGCCACCATTACTCAGATGTCAAACAATATCAGGCACTTTTCTCAGAAGCTGCCTCAGATGCTCGTCAGAGGTCTGAATCGACAGACCTGCCTTCTAATGTCACTTTTGGGGTCCAGAATCACTTTTTCAACAAACATGCAATTTCTTTTCTTAAACGTTACTGTTGGACTCTTTCTTGTGATGTTTGTTGGAGATTCCAAAATGCAAATTTATAAAACTTGTAGCACGTTTTCAAGAATGTCCATCAGCCAAGTTCTAACGCTTTCTTATTGTGTGAAATCTTTATCTCTGGAGGCGTTTTAGGTCCAGCCTTTTTGGGGATAGTGAAGAAAGACTGGGCCACCTACAACAGCATCGCCCTCTCCTGGTCGGAAGTGGAACAGCCACATTCAGACATAGTGGACTATGAAGTCAAGTACTATGAGAAGGTAAATCATTCAGAAAAATACTATAAATATATTCATGTGATTCATTTAAGTCAGAATCTGAAATATGAATAATATTTGTTTTGGTCACCATCTGCTCTAAGATAAAGATCACGTGCTGCTTGGTTCAAACGTTGCTTTGTGCTGAAACACGTTTGTGTTAAAATCTGTTTTTTCTTCTTTGCTCATGTGTTTGTGAAGGAGCAAGAGCAGCTGAGCTACTCATCAACCCGCACCAAATCCCCCAGCGTGGTCGTAACGGGACTCAGACCTTCAACCGTTTACGTCTTCCACGTACGAGGTCGCACGCCAGCCGGGTACACGGCCTACAGCCCAAACTTTGAGTTTGCAACTGCAGCTGAGGGTGAGACTCAGACTGCTGGTTGTGTTGAAGGTGGAAGTGGAACAAATGTTAGTGAGATTTGTAAGAATGTTCTTGTTGAGGATGTTATTTCTTAAAGGGACACTTTGCAAATTTTTCATATTTTTAAATCATGTTCTTGAGCCAGTATGTGCTAAAATGACCCTTTACAGGGTTAATGAAAGGCCACCCAGCCCCTGCTGCCCCCTGTGGCCAGAATATTCCACTTGCAACTTCACAGTCGCTGGTCTGGTCTGTTGGGACTTAGAAAATTTCGAGCTGACATACCTGGATCTGCAGTCTTCCAGCACGTTTCCTGCATGTTTTAGATCATGAACACAGCTGATTTGTTTGATTTAGTGATGAACCGCTTCTGTAGACACTAATGAAGGCTGAGGAGACATTTCAGCTGTTAGATTAAGGTGTTAAAAAGACGAACGTACAGCGAGGAGAGAAGTTTCACTTTCGGTTTCGCCAACGAACACTAGGGGGTGCTAAAAACAAGCCAAAACTGACTAGTGTCCCTTTGAAAGATAAAGTAAGATGTTTTAATGAAGCGAGCAGTGGACTCATTTCAAATCAGATTTTCTAAATAATTGTTGTTAATTTTGCTATAAACAAATGTTTATATTTATACTATATTGTGGCGGTTTCAGACGCCATCTAGCGGGTGTGTTGTGCAGCGGCAAGAACGAGTCACCAAGTAGCAAACACAGAACGCTTTATTTGCCGGAACGGCTCCCCTCTTCAACCCCCGACAAACGGCACCGGCTGAAACAACACTAAATGAACACTAAACTAAAAATAAACAACATTAACATAACCCCAGACAAAATAACCCCCCAACACACAAGAAAAACACAATAAAACAACCCCGCATTAGCCCCCCAGGACTGCCCGGCCTAACTGTGGGCAGGGCCGCCACAATATTAAAACTTCTCTGTTTCTTCTCCCAGATCCTGAGGTTGCAGATCAGGGACAAGTTCTGGTAGTTGTGACTGCATCTGTGGGTGGATTCTCTCTGTTGGTCATTCTCACCCTCTTCCTCCTCATCACCGGGCGGTGAGACGCACACACACACACACACACACACACACACACACACACACACACACACACACACACACACACACACACACACACACACGCACACACATCTCTGTCTCATAATCTGCAGAGTAATGCTACAAACTGAAATCTGTTAATGGACTTTTTTTTGCCACCAAGCAGACAGTCTTATTTTCCAAATGGTTGAACCGATTTTCTGCCTAATTACTCAGCATGTAATGCATGTAGCAGCAGTTTGCTCCAGTCCATTAACCTCCAAAAGTTTGCCTGGGCTGTTGTCTTCACTCTGCCCTCAGTTAACGGGTTTCACCATTTAGGAACATCGTATATTTTTCTTTTTCTTTACTTATAAGATGTTATGGATGGAATTCCAGTGTTTAAACCACCAGGCAGAGGTTTTTATAATATATTTTATATTGCACACAACAGATGTGTGCAGTTTTATCATCATGCTAAAGACTAAGAATATTATGACCTTAAAATAACATGTTATTGTTAAAATGTATAGTGATGCTATTGTATGGCTGCACTAGCATCAGCTTTGACCACATGAAACAATGATGCTGATTGATATTATTATTTAGGTCTGTAGAAAGCTCTTTCCTTGTCTAGATCCTCTCCAGCTAGCGGACCTTATTTTCCTGGTTCTTTACTTCCAGGGGAGGAAGACCGATTACACTGTAACTCTGCAACTGATACCCTCCCAAAAATGACCTCTATTCAGTAGGTTGGTTTAAATTGGTTTATATAGAAAAAGCAGAGAAAATGGTACAAATAACACACCTTGACCCCCTGAAGCAACCCCCCATGGTCATCGGTCAAAAGGGCCCCGAATCTCCTCATTCATTAGTTTTTTTCCTACGTTTGGCCCTCCCCGTTTGATGTCATGGTTCATTTCTATTAGACCAGTACGTGGAAATGTTTCAAGATCTGTGTGTGTCACAAATCCTGCAAGAACAAGATGTGAAAATCAAGGATGTTGCTGTATCTAGTCTGATTGTATAAAGAACGAACACACCGGCATACTTTCTGTACTGGACAGATAAAAACAATGGGGATGTGACCTAAGCCATATAAATGATCCAACAGATACAAGTGAATTAAAAGCTAGAATAATGGAAAATTATATTTTTTATGAAGAGTTTGATTCTTTTTGTAGCGTTTTCAATAGAAGATTCAAATTGCACCATTTCACTGAACACATGATTGGTACTTTAGTTCCAAATCTCCCTTGGAAAATTATGTTAAAATGACTGATTATGTAAAATTACAGGCAGGAGACACATTTTCTTGTGTAGTAAAAACAGAAACATTACATTTAATACTAAAAAATGTGTTGATAAAATGAATGGTCACTATTTTAAAATCATTTTTCCCATCACTCTGTTGGAGTGAAGTTAACTGTGCATGTCAGTCAGCAGCAGGGTTGTTACCAGAGGAACAAGTGGAGACATGAAGAGCAATTCCATGTTTGTTTGTTTTTTTACATTTAATGATTTTTACGCTTGTTGTTATTTTGCAGATGTCAGGGATACATTAAAGCCAGAATGAAGTCGGAGGATAAGAGGACTCGCTTCCACAGCGGCCACGGTACTGTAGAGAAAGTCTTCTGTGCTGCAGGGGCGCCCCCAGAAAACTTTGATAAGGGTGGCCAGACGGGGCCAAATAACTTTTTGGGGTGGCACACCAGATTGGTCCTTGTGGTAACTCTGGGAGAGTTTAGCCTGTGGAGATGCATTGCATGCTCCTTTATTCTTTTTTTTATGAAAAAACATTATGCATCCAAAACACTTAACTCAAATTTGAGAAACAAAAATACATTTCGGTTATTTGAAATGTTATTTCAAAATTTATTTTAGAATTTTATTTTTAATTTAATTCGCCTGTTGCTGTCTTCACAAAAAACTATGGAGGTATAAACTTTTTTTTAATGGTGAGCAGCAGAAATATATATATTTAGATTTTTTAATTCTGATTATTTATTTACTCATTAATTGTATGTGTCATTTTATTGGGTTTTACATTTATGTCTTGATTAAATAAGATGAATTTATGGTTTGAGTGAACATTAATATGATTTATTAACATGGGTCTTACCTGGGGGGGCAGCAATTTTCTAGGGGTGGCCATGGCCACCCCTTGGGGGCGCCACTGCTGTGCTGCTTCTTATTTATACTAAATGTGTCACACAGGCACAGTAGGAGGAACACTCAAACATGTGCTATTGCTCCCATGGGTTTAGCTTTACGTAAGGAGTTTATGTAAATTAATTATTGTTCCATCTAGCAACATTTCCTTCTTTGTAGTTCAGTTCATTTTTGGGGTAATTAATTTCTGATGAGGGCTGTTTTAGATGTGAAAGGGATGAGGCTCCAATGGAAAGAGAAAGGATGAAAGTTTAGAGAATATTCACTCAAACCTGTTTATTCAGTGACTTTGTTTGTGACACAAGGAGGCGGCTTGCTGCAGAATCTCTCTTGTTCTGCAGCTGGTTTTATTTTGAGTGTCTTGAGCCAGAGGCTGCTTCAGATCTGCTGCAGCACAAACAGAAACGATCCTTTCTGCCCACATAGAATCATTGTGTGACTGTTTGAAGAAACCTGATTCATAATGTGTGGTTATAGAATTTAATAATAATGGATTGGATTTATATAGCGCTTTTCAAGGCACCCAAAGTGCTTTCCATTATTCATACACTCACATTCACACACTGCTGATGATGGTAAGCTACTGTGTAGCTACAGCTGCCCTGGGGTGGTCTGACAGAGGCGAGGCTGCCAATCTGTGCCATTGGCCCCTCTAACCACCACCAACACAGGCAAATCGGTTTGGGTGTCTTGCTCAAGGACACAACAACAGCGGGACGCGAACCTGCGACCTACTGATTGTGGGGCGTCCACTTAACTCCTCTGCCACCATCGCCCCAATTAATATTTTCCCCTCTGAGATTAATAAAGTGATTTTCTCTTTAATGTTTGCATACATTGATAAATAATGTGCAGAACTGTGTTTTAGCTGCAGAAATCACCAAAAAGTGCCCTGTCTGTTAGCAGTGCTGTCAACTCAATAAGCGTGAGACAAACACATTTGACCATCTTCACGCACGCTCACAACATATCTTCAATTTCTCATGTTGAGAAAAAGAAAGTTTATCTATCTGAGATACACATTGTGGGCTACTGTAGACCACAGACATCATATATGCAGACACGACGTGGACTGGCACTGCCTATTAGAGCTGGCGTAGCAGTGGGCTGCCATCTTGGATGGGTTCCCATTTACCCCTAGTGCATTTATTTCTACTGAGGAAGGTGTTTACCCAAAAAAAAAAAAACATTTTATTATGCTTTTTAACAAAATCAGACATGTGGTATCATGGCATGATAATAAAAATATAAATGAATTAATTTTAAATATTAATAAAAAACAAATTCTGTTCATTTGAATTTCTTTCTCTCTCTCTCTCACACACACACACACACACACACACACACACACACACACACACACACACACACACACACACACACACACACACACACACACACACACACAGTGGGGCTGGAGAGCTAAAACCCCTGAAAAAGATTTTTTTTGCACAGCTGCGTGCGTGTGCTGTCACTCAGTAACTCCATGGTGGTTAATATGGTGATGGGGTGCAGCCTTACTTTCTGAAATAGAGAAAACAAATGACACAAGCGTGAACCGATGGTTGTCAATCCTGAAATATTAGCAATGGGGACAGAGGATCTTCCTCTGACATTAACCAGAGTCTGAGCTTGTGAGTCACCATAACGGACCATCAGCCTGTCAAGTCTCCCGTTTAGGATGGGAAACTCCTGTATTTTACCCCTCTTTTTTTTCCTGAAAATTTCCCATTATGTTCATTCACAATGAACACACACACACACACAAACCAGGTCTCTGGTATTTTCCCACTCTAAAACATAACAGTTATAACCTTCAGACAACAGAAATGCCCTGCAGTGGGATTGTTTTTCCAGCCTCCTAATACGTTTTCTCAACAGGTAGGCTAGTAATCCCACGTGATCCATTTTCAATAGTACACCGGTTGTTGCAACTGTAGGCTGCACAAATAACAGGCATAGCTGCTCTCTCTGCATTGACTCCAGTTGGGTTTGGAGAGTGAGGGACCTACCCAATATGGCGGCAATGCTGTTACGCTCTCCAGCGCCCAATGGTGTGTCTACATGTTCATGTCATAATTAATTATCTTTGTGTGTGTTTTACAAAGCAAAACATGATTACATCATCCATTTAGCACCTTAAAAATAAATCTGCCTTAATAAAAGTAAAATAAATCTATAATTAATCTCACTCTGAAATTTTGAAAGCCCTGCTGTTAATTTGGACAAAACTTTCCCAAATTATCATTCAAGCATGAAACACCAAAGAGTGATCATAAACACTTGATGCTTCAAAATAGAGATCCATGAGATAATTCGCTCAGAGAAACCGTCAGATAGCATGGTTCAGATAAAGTTAGATCACTTTGACAGTGAGGGAAAACGGAAAGGCAAGTAGAGAGCTGCTAAGCAGCAGTAGCTTGGTTTGCCTTAGAGACATAGAGAGTGAGAAAACAGATCAGCCCAGCTGAAGTTACATCTCAGCTTTATGTGGAATTGATTGAAGGTCTTATGACTTGTTATGTCTGCGCTCGCGGCAGATTTACTGTATCGGCCCAGAAAAACGGGACAAAGACTGCCTAGACTCTAGCTTTTTATAACGTGTAGTCTAAAAACTTTATAATGGGGCAAGAAAAGTTATTTGTGTATATTTGCTGAGCTTCTTCATTCAAAAACCTAGATATGAACCTTTAAAGGGACACTTGACTGTTTTGCTTGCTTTTAGCACCCCCTAGTGTCCGTTATTAATTAACTGTGATCAAAAGTGAAACTTATCTTCTCACTGTGCGTTCGTCTTTTTAACACCTTAATCTAACTGCTGAAATGTCTCCTCAGCCTTCATTAGTGTCTACAGGAGCGGTTCATCACTAAATCAAACAAATCAGCTGTGTTCATGATCTAAAACATGCAGGAAACATGCTGGAAGCAGACTGCAGCACCAGGCATGTCAGCTCCTTTGTTTTCTACGTCCAACAGACCGGACCGCCACTCTGAAGTTGCAAGTGCGGTATTCTGGCCACAGAGGGCGGTGGGGGTCTGAGGGACACTTCATTAACCCTGTAAAGGGTCATTTTAGCACATACTGGCTCAAGAACATGATTTAAAAATACGAAAAGTTGCATAGTATGGCTTTAAAAAGTTAGACAAAGTATTCATTTTATTTAATTCATATGAACAATTTCCATTTTATCTGTGCACGTTAGTGAAGGGTACACACAACCATTTAAAAAGTATCAAAACAATTCAAAAATCTATAAAACTGACAAAAAAAGAGTATTTGATCATCTTGTCTAGACTGATACAGGTTACTCCCATGCTGACGAAATTCAAATGAACCTAATTATTTCATTATTAATGCAACATTTTTCTTATGTTTAAATCATCTCTTATTTGGTCCCTGTTGACTCTATTTAAGGTTTTAACAAGCATGTTTGGACTCTTGTGACACACGTCAGCTTTATTGTATTTCTGTCAAGAAAATCCTTCAGCCTTTCAAAAACACGCCGCTAACTGTTCATTGGATTTTGACAAAACAAGCTCTTCCAGTCCAGAATTACAGTGCTCAACAAATCATGGGGCTACAATTACAGAAAACGGAGTTATTGATTCTCCCATATGGCAGATGTGTCTCTCTTAGGGAACAAAGTGCTGCTCTGTGTTTCAGCACGGCCGTTTGTATCTTGGATCTCCGGTCTGAGACCAGTAGGGGCCCGAGCGGGGCTCCTGAGAGAGCCGTTCCACCGTGCCGAGGCCTGGTTTGACGTTTTGTGATTGATTCAAGGAAAACAAGAAAAGCTGTTGAGAAAAAGATTAAAAGACATCAACAGAGCTCTGCTGGGCTGTTGTTAGAGGAAACGGTTTCATCACCATTGTTCGTGTGCCGCTTTTCCACAGACTGAAATAGTTTCATTCTAAAGCACATGACAAAAAGTTTTAAGTTGCTTAAATTAGACCAGTCAATTTAAACTCAACTGAAGTGAAATGCTAGCCTGGCTTGCCATATAAATGTGCAATAAATTTGTCTGGTCACGACCCATAGACAGATCTCTGCGGGATCTACAGCTGTCTTTCAAACTGTCTTCAGATGCTATTGGACAACGAACATGACGTACTCATCGCTACGGATGTCAGTCAGCGGGGCAGTCCCCAATACCCTGTCAAAGAAGACACAAAACATCCTTTTTTAAGGGCGATGGTGGCAGAGGAATTAAGTGCCCGCTCCGCAATCGGAAGGTTGCAGGTCCATGCCCCGCTCAGTATGTCGTTGTGTCCTTGGGCAAGACGCTTAACCCACACCACCTGCTGGTGGTGGTCAGAGGGACCAATGGCGCCAGTGTATGGCAGCCTCGCTTACGTCAGTGCCCCCCAGGGCAGCTGTAGCTACGATGTAGCTCATCATCACCAGCGTGTGAAGGTGTGTGTGAATGGGTGGATGACTGATTGTGTTGTAAAGTGCTTTTGGGGGGTTCTAGGATTCTGGAAGGCGCTATATCAAATACAGGCCATTTACCATTTTTCTAAATCAAGGACTTAAGTACCTCTATCTACTCTTGACCCAAAGAAAAGCCCAAGTCTAAATAGTCCAAAGTTGATGCCAAAGCCATTTCAAACGAGCCGTCACCATCTTTGCTGTCTCATCCCGCCCACCAAACCAATAGAGCGCTGTGATTGGACAAGACCTTTTATTTTATTGAGTAAATTTTGAGGTTTTAAAGACGTCTAGATCATCTTAAAAAAAGAAAAATTCATCCATCCATCCATTGTCATCCGCTTATCTGGGTTTGGGTAACGGGGGCAGCAGCCTAAGCAGAGAGGCCCAGACTTCCCTCTCCCCAGCCACTTGGGCCAACTCTTCTTGGGGATCCCAAGGCGTTCCCTGGCCAGCTGAGACACATAGTCCCTCCAGCGTGTCCTGGGTCTTCCTTTAGGTCTCCTCCCAGTTGGACGTGCTCGGAAAACCTCACCAGGGAGGCGTCCAGGAGGCATCCTGACTAGATCCCCGAGCCACCTCAACTGGCTCCTCTCCTCTTAAAAAAAAAAAAATATTTTCGTAGTAAAATTAAATGGTTTAACGTTCAGTGCATCTTAGATAAAGCCAAATTCAAAACATTTGTTATAACAGTAATAATTTTACATGAGAAAAATACATTTTTGTTTGACTTTAATTTCCTAAATCTAATGAATTCTGGACGTTGCACAGAAGCCCTTGTTAATGTTTTTTAAGGACCTTAATCTTAACTGTGACCTTTGCTGGTTCTTTCTTCTTTATTCTTCATCACTGAACGTTTGTTAAGCTTGGACCAGGCAGGCAGACAATACCTGCAAGCTCAACTAACTGGTAGAAAAGGCTTCTTCTTCTCCTTCTGTAGACCTGAGCTCAGACACCCTGGAGACTGAGGAGGAATAGACTCCAAACTCAAACCTTTCTCAAACAAAGTTTTAAACCTTCTACAATGAGAGCTGACACAGCTATAAAGTACACTTAGTCCCAGGCTCATCTGCTGGAGCTGCTTCTAGTTATTATTTGTGCCAGCACTCACTGTAACAGCATCCCCAGCCCTCCACAAACAGAAGGCTGCTGAAATCCTCCTACAGCCTGCAATATTTCTATTCTGCTTTGGGCTTTTTCCTCGCCTCTTTCTCCCTTTTCTCTCTCTTCTCTTGACAAACAGTGAAGACCTATAAAATATTAAAAACTAAGTCTCCATCAAGTTTGAACTTATAAAGTTAAACCAATTACCAGCAACCTTTTTCTCTGACACGGTCCCAACATATTAAAGTTTATAGGCTTCAGATCTTTAATCCAAAGGGTTCAAATGAAAGCAACTGGACTTCTTATGTTTCTTGAAGATCATCCGAGGAGCTTTGTCAATTCTGACTGGAATATGGGAGAGTCTAGCTTTTAGCTGACTGTTGTTGCTTAACGAGCTGAAACTACCTAGGAATACCCCTCCTCCCTAACCCCCAGGGAGTTGTTAATGTCGTTAGGACCTATTGTGTTAGAATGGTTGATTTGATTAGATAATGATAAATGACCCGCACTTGCTGGTGAAGGTTGTCAGTCATCCAGGTCATGGTAATCCAAAAGGTTCAAATGAAAGCAACTGGACTTCTTTGATTTCTTGAAGACGTTTTATTGATGAGTCGTCGGGGTCGTTCGCCTCCATTGTGAGGGAATCGGGAGAGGAGTGAAGGAAGCTTTCTATGTCAGACATGAGAAACCTACTTTAAATAGAGGTGGAGGTCTTAGGTTTTACCTTTCCAACGCCTATAATGCAGATCTGAACCTATCCACAAACAGTTTCAGTCTAGGTCATCATGGGCGATGGTGGCGGAGGAGTTAAGTGGTCGCCTTGCAGTCGGAAGGTTGCAGGTTCGCGATCCGCTCAGTCTGTCGCTGTTGTTGTGTCCTTGGGCAAGACACTTAACCCGCCTTGCCTGCTGCTGGTGGTCAGAGGGACCGGTGGCGCCAGCGCTCAGCAGGCCCCGCCTCTGTCAGTGCGCCCCAGGGCAGCTGTAGCTACAATGTAGCTCATCCCCACCAGCATGTGAATGTGTGTGTGAATGGGTGGATGACTGATTGTGTTGTAAAGCGCCTTGGGGGGTTATAGAACCCTAAGAAGGCACTATACAAATACAGGCCATTTACCATTTAGGTCACACCCTTCTGCATCTAATCAATGCAACGATTCCCTCACAATAGAGGCTAACGACCCCGACGACTCATCAGGAGGTAGGGAGGAGAGCACTGGCAGTTTCTGCTCGCTAGCAACAATAGACAGCGACAGTTTATAAGCTAGACCCTCCCATATTCCAGTCAGAATTGACAAAGCTCCTTGGATGAGAAGCAAAACAGTTGCCTTCATTTGAACCCCTTTCAGAGTCAGAGGACTCCAAAGTGCTTTACACTATACAGTGAATCACTCATCCATCTATTCACACACACAACCTGGTGGTAATGAGCTACAATGTAGCCACAGCTGCCCTGGGGCACACTAACAGAGGTGAGGCTTCCAAGCACAGATGCTGTCCATCCATCCGACCACCACCAGCAGGAAACATGGGTTAATGGTCTTGCCCAAGGACACAAGAGCAGCATTCTCTGCCGGGAGCAAACCCGCAACCATCCGATTTCTGGACAACCCGCTCTACCTCCTGAGCTACTGTTGTCCCCTGCTGCAGGAAGGCATGACCTAGACTAAAACTGATTTGGAGTTAGGTTTAACGCTGCATTATAGGTGCTGGAAAGGTGAAACCTGAGGCCTCCTCCTCTGTTTAATGTAGGTCGTTCTTGTTTGCCAACAAACAGCTAGTTTATAAGCTGGACTCTCCCATATGCCAGTCAGAATTGATGAGGCTCGTCGGATGAGAAGAGAAACGTCTTCAAGAAACCAAAGCCAGTTGCCTTCATTTGAACCCATTTGGATTACCATGACCTGGATGGCTGAAAAATTTCACACACGTGTTTATTTATAACAAAATATAATGAAGTCCCATTTAATAAATGGCACCAAATGTGTCAAATCAACAGTAGAGAATCCCATGGGTCATATATATATATATATATATATATATATATATATATATATATATATATATATATATATATATATATATATATATATATATATATATATATATACCAATGAAGAACATAAAAATCTATTTGTGGCATAATGGAGCCATGTCATAATAGGGAAAAACATATGTTTCTATAAAGTTACGTACTGATGTTTAATAACTTATTTAATCTGATATTTTTAAATCAAATCAAACTCTTAAACGTTATGTTGATGAAATGCTGCACATCTCTTGTCTTTCAGTCCCGTTCTCTGGGATTAAGACCTATGTGGACCCTGACACGTATGAAGACCCCACTCAGGCTGTGGAAGAGTTTGCCAAAGAGATAGACCCTTCATACATCTGCATCGACAGGGTGATCGGGGCCGGTAAGACCACCCTTATAATTAATGTGTTTTATTTAGTGGTGTGGGAGCTTATTCAGTCTCACTTTATCTGCTAGACTGATGTAACACATGTCAAATTGCCCCAGTGGTAATTGTTAGGCACCTGTGATGGAGACATGATCTCTTTTTATGTATCATTTTATGAAAACAATGAAAAAACGATATGCTGAGACCATTAAAGGTTTAATTTTAGATTTTTATTGCCTCCATTAGCAGAGATTTCAAAATAATTTAAGGTTTTATAGCTTAGAGAAACAAAACCAGGACTGAAGAGGATGGTATGACAAACTGGCTGCTTGTTGGTTCCCTGTTCCAAGGCCGCCCTCTAGTGGAGGCAGAGTATAATTACCTGTTTTTAGTCTAGCTATTTTGATTATTTCAAAAATGAAAACAGTTTTTATTTTCACTTGATCAAAAGCAAAAAAAACAACATATGTGACAGAGAGGCATTTACATGATGCTTATGACGATATTTTATTCTTTTTTTATGATGTTTCATTGCAGGCGAGTTTGGAGAAGTCTGCAGTGGCCGCTTGCGTATACCTGGAAGGAAGGACATTGCAGTAGCGATAAAAACTCTGAAAGGTGGCTACATGGATCAGCAGAGACGTGAGTTTTTGCGTGAGGCCTCGATCATCGGACAGTTTAACAACTCCAACATCATCAGGCTGGAAGGCGTCGTCACCAGGAGTAAGCTCCTTGTTTATCTGTCTGTGTACAAGAGATGTTTCTGTCACTTTTATCTACTTTTAATGATGCTTCTATAGGGATAAAACACAGCAGCACTGAAATATCAAAATAAAATGGTTGTCTTTCCAAATTGTGGCACTTTTAGTGTTTTTAATATTATTTTAAGTGTAAAATAGGGCTTTTCTTTTATTTAATTTAATTTAATTTAATTTTATTTTATTTTATTTTATTTTATTTTATTTTATTTTATTTTATTTAGTCAAAACGTGTTTTTGACTTCTCTGTGAAATGTTCTGCTCCTCCGCCCTACTGGTTGAAAGTGGAATTACAACTGTCATAAATATCCTGCTGCAACCTGCTGTAGCTAGCAGCGCTAACAACAAGCTAACACTAACATGAGCCAACTAATACTAAAATAAACCACAATGTAAAAGGATCTACACTATTGAACATTATTGCTTACAATTCCAGAAGCAACAAAGCCAGGTCACCATCAGCTCTCTCAAACCAGTGTAGCCCACGCCGATGTTTACTCCAGAGAGACATTACTCTCTTACTTTTACTTCCAGCTTCTTTTTTTTCTTGTGTTTTTTATTGACGATCAACGAACTGAAAATGCTAACCACTAGCATTACTGCTAACAGTCGTAAAGCAGGTATAAAAGCGCCCCCTAAAACACCTTCCCGCTCAACAAAACTATCTAGTGCAGTTTTTGGTCACCAGAGGGCAGCAGAGTGGTGTCAAATATGAAACAGGTCATGTTTCTAACACAACAATCACTGAGTTTAATGTTAAAGCTCTAGCTTAAAGTTTAAAAAACTATCTAGTGTTACTTTAAATGAGAATGGGGTTTATTTTTGCATTTCTTCAGGCAGACCAGTAATGATAGTAGTGGAGTACATGGAAAACGGAGCTCTTGACACATTCCTCCGGGTAAGAATGCAAGTTTACAGATGTACAGTATATCTATTTTTCCTGAAAGCTCTACCTTCTTCATGCTGTCCTCACTCTCTCTCTCTCTAATCTAGACCCGTGACGGCCAGTTCACAGTTCTGCAGCTGGTCGGGATGCTGCGTGGCATTGCAGTGGGGATGTCGTACCTTTCAGATATGGGTTACGTTCACAGAGACCTGGCTGCTCGAAACATTTTAGTGGATGAGAACTTGGTGTGTAAGGTGTCTGATTTTGGCATGTCCCGGGTCCTTGAGGATGATTCTGAAGCAGCTTACACAGCTACGGTGAGCGTAGAAATGGTAGCAGGAACAAAACTTTGGCATCCAACAAGCAGGAATACAAAACCCTTATTGTTTATTTCTTTGCATCAGGGAGGAAAGATCCCAATACGCTGGACGGCACCAGAAGCTATCGCTTATGGAAAGTTTTCCTCGGCTAGTGACGTCTGGAGCTACGGCATCGTCATGTGGGAGGTGATGTCATACGGTGAAAGGCCCTACTGGGAAATGTCCAATCAAGATGTACGGTTTTTATGACATCACGTCCCATTAAAACTCTAAATCGCTGCATTGTTTTGTGTTTTTAATGAGATGTTTTACTTTCTATTTGCCTCAGGTTATTTTATCGATTGAAGAAGGCTACCGTCTGCCAGCGCCCATTGGCTGCCCGGTGATTCTGCACCAGCTGATGCTGCACTGCTGGCAAAAGGAGTACAGTCGACGGCCACACTTTAATGACGTGCTCTCTTTCCTCGACAAACTCATAATTAACCCCAGCAGCATGCTGACTCTGGTCAACGATGCCATTAGGTAATAATTGTGTTTTGAGCATGTGTGACGTTGCTTAAACATGAAACCATCTGGAATATTTTTAATATTCTGCTTGTCACCTCAGCTTCCCCGACTCTCCAGAGGACATGCCGGACTATCCTCTGTTCATCTCTATTGGTGACTGGCTTGACTCCATCAAAATGAGCCAGTATAAGAGCAACTTCCTGGCAGCAGGCTACACCACGCTGGATTCTATTTCCACCATGAGTATAGAGTGAGTACAGCCAAATTATATAGAGTGCTGCTACGCCATCAAAAGATGCACTGAAAGGAGAATGTGTAGGATCAAAGGAAAGAAAACAGCTGGCATCCTGGATTTTATCCTCAATCTATAAAGTTTTTTATGATTTTTCAATTTTCTTTGAGTAAATTTAAGAATATTCTAGTCACTATTTGTGAAATTAATATAATGATTTTGAAAATGGCTCACTCCTGTTTGCAAAGTTTTTTACATCCCATCACCAGTGTAAATAAATTTTATAGAAATTTTTGTAGAAAATTGTTTTTTTTAAAGTGCATATTTTTGCAAATTATGTCAGCAATATGTTTTTTATAAAAAGCCACAACAGTGACACACTTCATTTTTTAAGATTATCATTACCAATTGTTTTTTTTTGTGTGAAATACTACAAATACTACAAAATAAAAGACTATAAACCTTTTCTTCAGATCATTTTAAAGTCATACTGTGCAACTTTTTCGTATTTTTAAATCATTTTCTTGAGCCAGTATGTGCTAAAATGACCCTTTAAAGGGTTAATGAAAGGCCACCCAGCCCCTATTGCCCCCCGTGGCCAGAATACCACACTTGCAACTTCAGAGTGGCGGGCTGGTCCATGTTGGAGCTGACATGCCTGGTGCTGCAGTCTGCTTCCAGCATGTTTCCTGCATGTTTTAGATCATGAACACAGCTGATTTGTTTGATTTAGTGATGAACTGCTCCTGTAGACACTAATGAAGGCTGAGGAGACGTTTCAGCAGTTAGATTAAGGTGTTAAAAAGACAAACGCACAGCGAGGAGATAAGTTTCACTTTTGGTTTCACTACTGGACACTAGGGGGTGCTAAAAACAAGCTAAAAGGCATAGTATCCCTTTAAATGTGCTGCCAGCACATTGTTTCTATCAGTATTGATGCCAACATCTATTCATAATACATGTTAGTACTTTCTAGTGACTAATATGTTGTTTTACCACTTTTACATGAGGTAATTTGTGCTGGTTCCCATTTCAACCATGTCAGTTCAGTCTAACCTGTATGTCTTTCTTTTTGTGTACAGGATGTTTATTTTGAAACTGCATAATTTTTTGTCTCTTTTCCAGCGATGTGAAACGTATTGGAGTGTGTTTGATTGGCCACCAGAGGAGAATCATCAGCAGCATACAGTCTCTCCGACTGCAGCTTCACCACATCCAGCAGAGCGGCTTTCAAGTGTGAGACCCTTTCACGAAGTCAGACTGTGTTTTTGCACACTGAGATGGACTTCCTCTGCATCATCATCCAACTAATTGCACAAACACCGGACTTGTAGGTGTTGCCGGTACCACATGCTGCTCTTGTGAGGGCAGTCCTGCTGCTAGACCCACAGGCGGTCTAGTCAACACGCACTCATCATCCTATGTATCATCGTACAGACAGCCTCCACAACAACCAACCTCTGTCAGCATCGGCCAAACGCCGTCTTTTTAATATCTCAGCAAATACTAGCATTCACTTGAATTTAGGAGCTCTTCTCTCTAGTGTCTATTCAAGTGTTCACCAATACCTCTTCTCTTTCCAAGTGACAATCCAATGGTTTCTATTGACTTTGAAGGGTATTAAGTCCGTTACCTCATGACCAGGGAAGATGATCACGATGCATGAGATATCATGCAGTTTTAATGTTTGACGCTGGTTTATCAAACAGTTCACCAAAAATCAAGAATAAAAGTGATAAATCCAATCGTGTTTTTTGATCTGAAGACCAGTGAATGTCAAAAGATTTTTTTTTAGAAATGTATGTTGTCTTCTCATGATAACGCAATATGTCTTGTACAAAAAGTCTTGTGAAAGTTGTGTTTAATTCAATAAGTTTGTTCCTTAATAAACAACTATATTTTAATACTTTGTTTTCTCTCGAGTTTAAACAACTCACACCATAACTTCTAGTTTTTCTTCAGATCTGTTCTTATGGAGCTGTACCCAAATACTGTGACATATACACTCATAATATATGATCTATATTGTTTAAGTTTTTTAGCCATAGTGACATTGTTTGAAAGCTCTGAACTTCCTGAAGAAAAAATAAATAAATAAATAAATATATATATATATATATATATATATATATATATAGAATAAAAAGAAAACTTGAGATGCATTAAAACTTTTTGCACAGCTCTCTATCATAGCTCTAGTTGAATAGAATAATGACCAATCAGAGCACACCACCTAGATTTTTGCCTAACAACAGAACCACCAATCACAGCAGACTTTCCTTCCGGCCGATCCACCCACACAACCCATTCTCACCCCGGTGATCCAATCTCGCCTTTACCACAGGGGGCAGACTCGAGCCAGCAGCACAGCGGTCTCCCAGCAACACGGTGTAAATAATAGAGCTTTTTCGGCTTTTAGCCCGTTAAAGAAAATCAGAAAAATGAATGAAACGCAGATTTAAGTCGTTTCCATAAATGAACTACGCGAAGACGGCGTGAAGTGCACCATCGGGGCAGGACACTACAGCGCAGTTACAGGTAAATTACTGCTCTACTTAACAGTCTGTGGGAGGATAATACGAGCTAACGTTAGCGATATAATGACCATGCTAACACTCGCGACAACACGTCTATTTATTTACTTTCTTTCGTTGTTAAGATAACAGTGCAAAGCTGGTTATATCGAGCACCATATAAACATTCCTCTGGTAGTGTTCTAACAACATGAAACAAACTCACAGGAGGATAGATGTTAGCATGAACGAGGTGAACAGCGAGAGATTAAATAGCTGCTAGCTTGTAATAAACGTGTTCAAATCCTACAGTTAGCTTAAGCTATGTCATATTGTTAGCTGCACAGAGCTAATGCTTTACAACAGGGCTAATATCAACCACGAACACTATTATTTTACTGTCATTTTAGCTTGAACTGGTGTAATTATTTAAGTTTATCATTTTACTTTTGGGCTCAGGCTGAACGTTTTATTATGAATGCAAGACAAGTTAAATTTGTCAGCTTATGTATCACTTTCATTAGTTAAATAAAATCTCATTTTGAAATGTATTCAATGCTAATTTAAACTGGTGCTCAGTTGTTATTTTTGGTTGATCAACAGGTTTTAATTGTAGGAAGATCTGTTACATTGAAATCTATTTAATCAGTTTGTTATGGATGTTTAATGGCACTTGAGATAATCCTGCTAGACATGAGGTACAGTTAAATAGTTATTTTTAAAAAGTGAGATGACCTGTGAACATAATAGATCCTGTTTAAGTCACTGATCACTTTCATTTGACTTGTGTATTTGCCATGTAATGAGCTGTTCAATCACGTCCTGCATCTCTGCTGGATTAGCTTCCTGACCCCTGCGACCCTAATAGCATAAAGAGGGTACAGAAAAACAAGTGATGAGAAAATAGTTTAGAATGGCATACACTGGACTGTCCCCTTTTCAATGGAAAGATTGTGTTTTTTCCTTGTATTCTAATACTAGCAGTGTTGTTCTTTTATTATCTGCTTTAACTGTGATATTCTGATTTTGTTTGTTTTGTTTCTTGAAGATTCCACTCAGCTGATGGTTGCTGGCTAGCCAATGGGACTGTTTGACAAGTTAGTTGGGTGGCTGGGGTTAAAGAAGGAGGTGAATGTACTGTGTCTTGGTCTGGACAACAGTGGGAAAACCACCATCATCAACAGACTCAAGCCTTCCAATGTAAGCCTTCCAGTCTGTTCACATTACTGCTGCTGCTATTCTGTAACCTTACTGTCTAAAGCCTTATATGATGTACATTTAAAGCAGCAATCTGGAGTTTTCCCCCTTTCAGGAATTATGTAGGATTATTTAGAAATTCGTATGCTATACTGTGATATAATGTAGGCAATATGTCATTTTTTTAATGCTAAACCGTCCTGTGGAGCCACATGTAATTTTACCTGAGTGCCACTCAGCATTAGACAACAGTGTGCAAGTGCATTTGCAGAAGTTCCTAGAGTGATGCAGAGTTGACAACATTTCTCATGGACACAAACGTCTTATATACACTGCCTGGTCAAAAAAAAAAAGGTCACACACTCTAATATTTCATTGGACCACCTTTAACATTGATTACAGCACACATTCACTGTGGCATTGTTTCGATAAGCTTCTGCAACGTCACCAGATTTATTTCCATCCAGTGTTGCATTAATGTCTCACCAAGATCTTGCATTGATGATGGTAGAGTCTGACCGCTGCACAAAGCCTTCTCCAGCACATCCCAAAGATTCTCCATGGGGTTCAGGTCTGGACTCTGTGGTGGCCAATCCATGTGTGGAAATGATGTCTCATGCTCCCTGAACCACTCTTTCACTATTTGAGCTCGATGAATCCTGGCATTGTCATCTTGGAATATGGCCATGCCATCAGGGAAGAACACATCCATTGATGGAATAACCTGGTCATTCAGTATATTCAGGTAGTCAGCTGACCTCATTCTTGGAGCACATCCTGTTGCTGAACCTAGACCTGACCAACTGCAGCAACCCCAGATCATAGCCCCGCCCCCACAGGCTTGTACAGTAGGCACTAGGCATGATGGGTGCATCACTTCATCTGCCTCTCTTCTTACCCTGATGCACCCATCACTCTGGAACAGGGTCCATCTGGACTCATCACACCAGTCTTTAATAATGCGTTGGACAGTTCTGAACCCAGTTTTAGTCATTTCTGCAATCTCCTTAGATGTTTTCTCTGCTTGATGCCAATGATGTGACCCTTCTCACACAGACTAACATCTTTTCCACGACCACCAGATGTGTCTTTCTATATGGTTGTTGAAGAAATGAGAAGCAACTCATTGCACCAGTTGGGTTAAATAACTTGTTGCAGCTGAAAGATAATCACCCATGCAGTAATTATCCAATAGGAGGCTCAGATCTATTAGCTTAGTTAAATCCAGTTTTTTGGCCAGGCAGTGTAAATATGAATAAACAGCATAAAGTCAGAATAATAATTGTAAAACAATATGTTTTAACTTTGTTGGCTGACTAGAGGTGCGCGTTGCTTCCAGCTGTAATCACGGAAGTAGGGTGAAGGGCTTAAGGTGTGACACATTTTTTCCACCTCTAGATGGTGCTCTCTAACAAAAAAAAGTCCAGGATTTCTGCTCTAGCAAAAGAAAACTTGACATCTCTTATAGAAAGAAATACTACATTTTTCTTAAGCTGTCACTGGAATTATGTTCTGATTTTCTTTCAGGCTCAGGTTCAGGACATTGTTCCAACTATTGGCTTCAGCATAGAGAAGTTCAAGACATCCAGGTAGCTTGTTATCATCAAAAAAGTCTCTGTAAGAAATCTAATAAAATTCCAATTTTATGAAAATGACACAAGTCCGTTTTTTCCTCTTCAGTCTTTCCTTCACAGTCTTTGACATGTCCGGTCAAGGCAGATACAGAAATCTGTGGGAGCATTACTACAAGTGAGAGCATGGAAGTGAAACAAATAAAATATTTGCTTTCTTGGATAATTCTGATTCTAATTTCACCTCTAATCTCTCCTCAGGGACGGTCAGGCCATCATTTTTGTCATCGATAGTGCCGACCAGCTGAGGATGGTTGTGGCCAAAGAAGAGCTCGAGACATTACTAAACCATCCTGGTGAGCTCTGCTCTTGTTAGACTAGACAAAATTTAATATTAATGTACGTATTTTAAAAGATTTTATAACTGTATAAAATGTGCTTTTCAGGCTGGTTTTGTGCACATCACTCAGTGACTTTGAGGATAAGAGCACTACAAACATTCTAAATTCAGAATTATAATAAACACTATATAAATGTGTGCGTGCATGTATGTTAAACAGATTGTAAAAAGAGCTTTGAAGACCTTAGACATGATTAAAATGTTAAAGACATGCCTTTCTATGCATTATTCAGCATGTTCTTAATGAATTAACTTGCAAAGTTTTTCTAATAATAAAAATTCCTTTTTTGCTGCAGATATTAAACATCGGAGGATCCCCATCCTGTTCTTTGCCAACAAGATGGATGTGAGAGATGCTCTGTCTTCTGTCAGGGTCTCACAGCTGCTCTGCTTGGACAACATCAAAGACAAACCCTGGCACATCTGGTACGATCTGGTACAAATATGTGTGATGTATGGATGACGTTGTCCTTTTTCCCGGCTCAGCTTGAGTCACTGAGGTGTACTTGCTGTAACCAAGTGATGTGGTTGTAATAATTTCTGTGAAAATGCTGTCTCAGGTCTAATTTGTGCGCTGTGATGTGTTTGTGTTTTTCAGTGCCACTGATGCTCTGAAAGGAGAAGGTTTACAGGAGGGAGTTGAATGGCTACAAGGTACGTGACTTAGCTTAGTATTCGTTTTAGTCCGTTTGGGTTTGAGCTGCATCCGTACATTTTTCTGTGTACAAGTTATAAATAACTACTATCAGAAATAGTGAAAGTTCTACTGATGAATGGCAAATGGCCTGTATTTGTATAGCGCCTTCTTAGGGTTCTACAACCCCCCAAGGCGCTTCACAACACAATCAGTCATCCACCCATTCACACGCTGGTGGGGATGAGCTACAATGTAGCCACAGCTGCCCTGGGGTGCACTGACAGAGGCGAGGCCTGCCGTACACTGGCGCCACCGGTCCCTCCGACCACCACCAGCAGGCAAGGCGGGTTAAGTGTCTTGCCCAAGGACACAACAGCAGCATTCTATGGGGGGAGCCGGGATCGAACCTGCAACCTTGATGAGCTAAAGGCGGTCAGAGCACAGCAAGACCAAAGTATTGGTGCTGACTGAAGTGTTTGTCTTTTTAACACCTTAACCAGCTCCAGTGACCTAGTGGTATGAGTGTCTGCCCTGGGACTGGGAGATCGGGGTTCAAATCCCGGTCGGGTCATACCAAAGACTTTGAAAAAATGGGACCCAATGCCTCCTCGCTTGTTTTAGAGGTTTCCCTGCTTTAAGACAGTTGATTCACTTGTTCAGCAGCTCATCAGAAAGGCTCTGCAGAAGCCTGTTAATCACCTGCTGATTAAAATCAGGTGTGTTGAAGCAGGGATAGCCCTTCAGGACCAGGGTTCCCTACCCCCTGCCTTAATCTAACTGCTGAAACGTCTCCTCAGCCTTCATTAGTGTCTACAAGAGCGGTTCATCACTAAATCAAACAAATCAGCTGTGTTCATGATCTAAAACATGCAGGAAACATGCTGGAAGCAGACTGCAGCACCAGGCATGTCAGCTTCATTTTACTAAGTCCAACAGGGACAGAAACGCCACTCTGAAGTTGCAAGTGCGATATTCTGGCCAGAGGGTGGTGGGGGTCTGAGTGACATTTCATTAACCCTGTAAAGGGTCACTTTAGCACAAACTGGCTCAAGAAAATGATTTAAAAATATGAAAAAGTTGCATAGTGTGGCTTTAAATGTGCTGCTGCATCACTGCAATCCATCTGATATACCTTCTGACACTTTTGAACCTTTTTAACTCATGAAGCACACAGGCCACCTCCATCTGGATTCACATTTTCAGTAGACCTCAGTAGACCTAGTGTGTCCTGGCAAATATTCTAGAGACCCTAGTAAGTGAACAACTGAAAGACTTTTTATATTCAAATGACCTTCTCTCAAGTCTGCAATCAGGTTTCAGAAAAAAGCACAGCACCGTCACTGCAGCCACAAAGGTGATCAATGACATTCTTGTTGCTCTGGATAAAAAGCAGTACTGTGCCTCGCTTTTTATTGATCTGTCAAAAGCCTTTGACACTGTAGACCATGCTGTTTTAAAACAAAAGCTTCCTTGTTTGGGATTGTCTGAACATGCGATCTCATGGTTCACAGACTACTTGAAGGACAGAACTCAATGTGTTAAATGTGATGGGTTGTCCTCTTGATTTTTGAGTATCCACAAGGGAGTACCACAGGGTTCGGTTTTGGGACCCCTCTTGTTCATTATGTATATTAATGACATAGGACAAAATGTGTCAGATGCTAATATGCACTTTTACGCTGATGACACAATCATTTACTGTTTTGGAACATCCCCCACTAAAGCTGTTGATTTCTTACAGAAAGCTTTTAATGAGGTCCAACAAACACTTCTGCAGTTAAAATTGGTCCTCAATGCTGACAAAACTAAACTAATGTTGTTTTCAAACTCTAAAAAAAGACCTCTAAGTATGCACCCAGTGACAACTCTGGAGGGAAATATCATAGAGGTGGTCCACACATACAAATACCTTGGTGTCTGGCTCGATGACTCACTCTCCTTCAAGCCCCATATAGATAATCTTGTGAAGAAACTCCTGGTTTCTTTTTTCGAAATAAACTGTGTTTTTCCTTTGAGGCAAAAAAACGACTAGTTACTGCAACATTTCTGTCTGTTCTGGATTATGGAGACCTTTTGTATATGAATGCCTCAGCACAGTGTCTTGGTAAGATTGATGTGGTTTATCATGCCTCGCTGAGTTTTATTACTAACTGTAGACCACTGACCCATCATTGTGAATTGTATTCTCGAGTGGGATGTCCTTCTTTGTCCACCAGGAGGTTAGCACATTGGTACACTTTCATTTGCAAGGCCATGCTTGGATTACTACCCAACTATATCTGTAACTTAATCTCACAGAGAAGTGTAACTTCTCACAGTCTGCGTGCAAACGATCTGTTGTTACTCTGTGTTCCGTTTGCTCGCACTGAACTGGGTAAAAGGGCTTTCGCTCACTCTGTTCCTTCTGCATGGAACAGGCTGCAAGAAAACTGGAAACTAACCCAGCTTATCTCCTTGAATACTTTTAAAACCAGACTGAGAGCCCTTGAGACAGATTCCCTGTGTTGTAACTGCCTTCTGTAATTTTGTACATAACATGTCTGCGTAACTGATACATTTTTGTAACTGTAACTTTTGCTGCCTCTTGGTCAGGACTCCCTTGAAAATGAGGTTTTTAATCTCAATGGGACCTTCCTGGTTAAATAAAGAATAAATAAATAAAAAGACCGTGTTACCATAAAAAAATCACACAAACGTAAGAAATGCATCACTGTGTTGAATGAAACCGCTGCAGTAGGGCGCTACAGCATCAATAATATTTATCTAGATTATAATGAGACGGAGCAGGAGTGTACATCATGCTTCTGATCATAGTTTCTCCTGTTTATTTGGCTGATGAACTAAAGATCAACAAGGTTCTTCAGCTGATTATAGGTAAACAAACCCCTGAAGAAGGAACATTTGGACAGTCCTGTTATTTATTTATTTATTTAACAACTCAATCTGTCAGATTTTTCTGAGCAGCTGTTCATCCGTCAAATTAAGCCACCACTGCTGCTCGGGCCTGTTTATTAATGTGGCTGCATCCGTAAAGGCTTGTGCTGAATTAAAGGTTTGTGTAATATTAGGTATAACTCCGTCAGATATACTAGAGTAAAGTATTATAGATATTCTGTGTACGTCACCCACCTACGCCAGAGTGTAGATCAAGGTCGTTTCAAGCTGGGAAATGATGGAATTGTTGCTGCTTTGGTCAAATCTTTCATGATCTGTTAGCAGTACGAGCTAGTAGTGTTCCACACCATCGATTCATGTGTTCATTCTTTTTTAACAACGCCTTCATTCCATAGATCAGATTATACAGTGAGTACTGGATGTTTTATAAGTGTTGTGCTTTTTATTGTGTAATAGAAAAGTACCTGCCTTACCTGGGTCATTGTGGCCTAAGTAGGTGAATGATCCACTAAAATATTCTGTGTGTGAACTAGAGCTCCTCCTGTGGTTTAACAGTTAGATGATCAAATATTAAAGTTAGACCTCCTGAAATCTAACTTCATGTTCATTTTGGACATGGAGGTTAAACCATAGAAACTCATAATCCTACTCCGTTTATCATGATGCACACCACATTTCTGTAGAATAACGGCTTTTCTCCACTTATTTCCAGATCAAATCAAAACAATGAGAACATGAGACCATGAGGAGCGCCCAGCTGGAACATTCAGAAGGGAGGAACAGAAAAAAGTTTCCGATGGGACGTTTAAATCTTCAAAACAACGATCTGACTCTGTCTACTAGAGAGGAAAAACACAAATCTACCATCAGCAGTGAGAGAAAAAACACCAGTTTTGTTACTTTAAAGCTTGTTTTACTTTCCACATGTTTCAGAATTTCAGTATCTGCACTCTGACCATTTTTATTTTAAATATGTGAAACAGAAATTATGATTCGTAGTTATTTTGAGCCTGGGAAGAGATGACATTAGTGTTTTTTTATTTATTTATTTCCTTTAATATCCCCTTTGAATTGTACCATTATAGACGTGATTAGAATATTCTAATCTTAGAATTCTGGGACATTTTGAAGAGCAGATGAATATTTCTATAGCATTTTAAATAAACAGTGTACCAAATATTCCTTTTCTCTCTGTTTCCTACACATTTAGAGCTTTTGTAGATCCAAACCTTTCTACATGCAACGGGAACATTTAGGCTTTTTGATAAAATATCTGTTTATGAATCTATTTACTCCAGTTAACGGCCTTTCTAGAGAGCTGTGTGTTATTGTTGTCCTCACTGCAGCTAATGAAAGAATAAAAACGTTACATTGTTTTGTTTTAGTGACAGTGAGACTGAGATTGTAAAGATTTAACGGACTTTAGGTTTGATGTTGAGACACGTTTCTACTAAAACACTAGCTAGTCTAGCCGTAACACATGGATGTAAAGTTTGTTAATAAAACTACAAAGAAATGCTCCGGTGTTCTGTGTTTGCCTCATTTAATGGCTAAAGGTCAAGATGTAATCAAACAGAACGTTTTTGTTTTTTCAGCTTCCTGGTTGAGCGAATCAAAGAGAAACTACAGAACATCCACTCAGTCTGCACAAATGTTGTTATTATACCAGTCTTTGATGTTTTCTGAGCGTGCATTCACAAATGGTTTGTGTGATTGTGTCTGCAGGTGTGTGTCCGTTATTTAAATTTATACATTTTTATTGCTGTTTTTGAACATTTCATGACGTAAACAGTTTTTTTTCTCTTTTACACAATCTTTGATTTTTCTGAAGGTTCTTGTTTAAAGTTAAATGTTAAATTTTTTAAGGCTCAACAATCTAAAAGTGCAAACACAATCTGTTTCTGCTAAATAATCTTCCTTCTCTGTGTTTTTAACTGGTCTTTTGTTTTTCTTTTGCAGAATTTTGTGTCTTTTAAACATAATATTGCACCAATAATAACTAATGATCCAGGTAATGCAAGCTTACGTTAGCTTACGTTCTCCCTGCTGCTGTTTGCCGATAAACAAGTTGCCGAGTTTGCCAGAATTCACCCTGCTGGATTTATAACATTATGTAATAAACAGCGTTTCACTTTACACTCAAACTGATTAAGAAAAAAACTTAAAAAGTCTGGATCCGTACCAGTTTTTGTCGCTGGTGGGGTCACCGGGTTCAGATACTACTCACACGCGATGAGACAAGATATCTTATAACGGTGACGCTCATCATACTAAATAAATGCCGCAATTTTAACACGTAATCCTACATTGAAACAATATTATTGTAAATAATTATCTCGCATTTCACTACAGTGGACGGTACCGCACGTTCTACATGGTGACATATCCATCCATCCATTAGGATGATCAATAATTATAAACACATCACATTTATCCCAGTTCCTGTCTTCCCCAAGAAATATATAATCGCTGATCTTACCTGGTAAAACATGTTCGCTGCAAATCCAGAAATACTTTGCAAGTTATTTTATAAAAACAAACCGAGTTGAGTTTACATCCGTGTCTGTTAGTGCAGCCAACTATTATCATTTTACTGTAAAATCAACTAAATAAAAGCGATAAAAGGCTACAAACTGGCTTGTTTTGACTAGCTTCAATGCAGTTTCAACGTGTGTAAACGGTCTTTTTGCCAACCATCATGGTAAAGGACGCGGTCCCATGAGCGTTGTGACGACATGTGCAAATGGTCAATAGTGCCCTCTAGAGTCCTAGAGCCCCCCAAGGTTCTTTACAACACAGCAGCCCTAGGACTCACTGACAGAGGTAGGGCTGCCATGCATACCAGGCACCGCTGGTTTCTTCCAACAACCACCAGCAGGTAAGGAGGGTGAAGTATCTTGCCCAAGGACACAACGTGCAGGGCAGAAACCTGCAACCCTTGGGTTGCAGCTTGAATTTGCTGGATTGCTCAAACAATTGGCGTCCATGACTTTTAGCTTTCTAAAATGCAACAAAACCCAAATTATGTGTTCGTTCCACCAAAACGATGAATTATTAATTTATTTTACTACTTTATCTTTACACTTATCTAAATACTCCAACCACTTCAGATGCTACTTCTTATTGGACACCAGTTACATTAATAATAAGTAGAAAAAGATATTTAATGATTTCATATTTCAAAAATGTATTAGTGTATTATATAATACAAATATTTATTTATTCCTGATGCATTTTTATTGAAATGATTATTGTTGTTGGTTCATTTTGAGTGAATCTTTGTGGAAATCAAATACTGTTTAATTATTGGCTGCTTGGTTGTTTGTATCATATGGAAATGTTTCCTCTCTTTACTTCTCCTTCACTCACTCTTTCTCAGACATCTAGCTCGCTGCCAGCAACAGCTGCTCATTAAACCTGCAGTTGTTGGGCTTTGAACAACTTATTAGGTAAAATTTTAACATCTACATTATTACTGTTCCTGTTTAAACACAGAACCTGTTTTATTACAGTTTAGAAATACTGAAAATATAACAATATTCACTAGTAGAATAAAATCGATTATGTGAAGTTAAGCATCAGCATTTGGCCTAAAAGAGTCTCAGGGATTTGCACCAACCATCTGTCCAACACGTAGTTAAAACGCTTCCCAGCTGTCTGCTGGTTGTTTCATGTTTTTGGCATCAGTGTTTCTGCAGGGTCATTTCTTTTATATGTCAAACTAAATCAGAGTTCATTCAGTTTTAATGCAAACTTTTCTGACTGGGCTGCAATTCTCTCTTTATTGGTTTTAATCATTTTAAATGTAAAAAAAATCAAGTTGTACAAGAAAATAGCATTCAATTGATTAATGCTGCCATCAGTACACTCTGAATAATTATAAGAAAAAGTCAAAGTAAGATATCAACACAGCATGTTTTTATTGAATTGATGTTTTCTTTACTGGACATGTAACAATAGAAAGATTTAAAAACATACAAATTCAAACTAGTTCTAAAGGCTCAAGTAAACATTTGAAATCTGAACATGCAGAAACATGGCCTCTGTCCATGGTGCTGAAACCATTCTTCTGTTTCACCGACAGAGGGCGCTGCGTGTGTTTAAACCTGTCGCGTAAAAATATCTCTCCAGGAAACATTCTATTTAACTTCCGTGTGTGTGTGTGTGTGTGTGTGTGTGTGTGTGTGTGTGTGTGTGTGTGTGTGTGTGTGTGTGTGTGTGTGTGTGTGTGTGTGTGTGTGTGTGTGTTGGCATTTTAAAAAAGTCAGGTTGTATCATTAAATCTCCCCGCATGCTCTTCTGGAGCCAGCCTAATTGGATGTCTGCCAGTTTTGACAAGCGCAGCCCGGATAAAGCGACTTGAGGCAGAAGTGGCTATTAAGTAGAGAGAGCTGCTAATATCTGTCCTGAAGGGGAGTGGGGCAGGCACACTTAAATGTCTTCTAATGGCGTCTTTTATATATTTATTTATTTTATTCCAGACGACGGAGAAGCAGACAAAAATGATTGTTTCTCTCTGGAAGATTTACATGTATAAGTTAGAAAATGTGACGGTGCTCGTTAGGATCAAATGGATGAAAGGTCACGTGAGATGTGCGCTCCATGCGCCTTTTACGCACAGTTTGGAGAAGCAACAGTTTCACATAACATAAAAAACCTTTACTCTTCTGTGTGATTCCAGCCGGTCAGAAAGGAATGAATGAGTTGGAGGAGAACAGGAAGACCCTTGGAAAGTCGCGTTATTGGGTGGATGAATCTCCCCACCCTTCTGTCAGATCAGCCGGAAAAATCGTGACGTTTTTTTTTTTTTTCATGCAAGGTGCTCATTAGAAGGGACGGTCGGTTTCTCTGACGCGCGTCTCGCTCCTCTGACGGCATCTGCCCCTTTATAAGCCTCAGTAAGTCACCCGAGAGACCCCCACCCGCGTCTCACCCCTCTGCTCCTTACGGCGCAAACAGGAAAAAGGATTTTCACCAACTTTGAACTGATATGCGCACTTTTTTCTTCAGGTGTCCCGGCACATGACTCCAGGAACACTGCAGGTAAGTTTTGCGTGTGTGGTAGATAGATTTGGAGATAGATATTCCATTATGATTTACGTTTTAATAGTTGTTTCCGTGCGTAATTACGCACGAACCTTATTTGGAACATTGAATTGAACAAAGATGCGCCTCCAACCATAACCATCCCGAGCTCTCCTTAAATATTTATTTCTTTGATGAGCTGGAAACATTCTACTAAAAAATCAAACATAGTCTAAGAAAATTTTCAGGACAAATTTTTGTCTCAAATTCTGTAAAAATGTCTTTAAAGGCTCAAAATGTTTCAAGTTAGAAAAATAAAACGTTCCATGTCGTTTTTTTTCCTTTAGCATATTTAATTAGTATCAGTTTATTTTATTTTGATTATAATTTTCCACATCAGTTCATCAAAAAATAATTAAAAAAAAGTATATAAAATATGTCCAAAAACCAAATATTAAACGAAAAATTACCTTTAATGAAAAAAAAAATTTTTTTTTTCAGGTCTTCATGCCTTCCCGCTCCTAGCACAGGACCGCTGCGACAATGGCCATCCATGTAGAGGGGCTCGTGGCTATCGCGGTCTTCTACCTGCTGATCCTGTTCGTGGGGATCTGGGCGGCATGGAAGAACAAGCACTCCGGGGAGGCGGAGGGCACCGACCGCAGTGAAACCATCATGGTGGGAGGGAGAGACATTGGATTATTTGTGGGCGGATTTACAATGACCGGTAAAGTTTAGATTCCCTTTTAACAAAACCATGTTTAAAATCAGCAGGTGTTTTAATTGGAGTTAATTGAAATGACCTGTTGTTAGAGTTTCACCAGCACTTTTGAAGAAGTTTTAGAAAATATTCTTTGTGTTAATTGAAGTGGTGCAGGGCCGGCCCAAGCCTTTGTGGGGCCCTAAGCAGGATTTCCTTTGCCCCCCCCCTCCCATACCAACAAGTCCACACCAGATGATTCATCATTCCTAGGCTACATTATGTGTAAAGTACTGCTATCATTAACCTCATTTGTAAGCAGCTTACATCACACCAGTATTATTATGGCTATTCATTTTATCTTCACAGGAACCAACAAAAATGCTTGAATGAATTTGCATTTCCAAATGCAGTTATTTAAGCGTTGTATATTAATTTGACTATTTAAAAGTAAAATCAGCAGACAAACACTGAATTTATAGTAAACAAGTTAAGTTTACTATCTTTTTTTCTTAAAATGTGGACTAGCTGTGTAAAATGTGCAGCCACTACACCATAAAACTAAATATGCAATATAATATTTAAATAAGTTTTTCCTCGTGTAATATAATTTAGTTTGTATTATTTAAAGTTATTAATTTTTTTTCTCTGAAGTCATCTTAGTGCACTTTGAGGGGGCCCCATGGTAGTGTGGGGGCCCCAAGCAGTTGTTTAATCTGGATGGGTGTTCATCTGTTCATGTGTGTAATTGCAGCGACCTGGGTTGGAGGCGGGTACATCAATGGCACAGCTGAGTACGTTTATCTTCCGGATTGTGGTCTGGCTTGGGCTCAAGCCCCCTTCGGATACGCCATGAGCCTGGTTGTTGGTGAGTAGTTACATCTGTCTGAAGATCAGAACAGAGTGTATGTTACTGGGCTGCAGCAGGAGCGCAAATAGAATATCTGCCCAATTATTGGTAATGAGATCTTTCCATGTGACCCTTTGCTGACTGCTTTAAAGAAGGACATTATCAATCGACACAGAATCTTTTTTATGATGATTATGATTTTTTTTTGAGAGGCTCCAGTTCTCATTGCTCACTTTTCATCTCAGGGGGTCTTTTTTTCGCCAAGCCCATGCGCTCAAGAGGCTACGTCACCATGCTGGACCCGTTCCAGCAGCTGTATGGAAAACGTATGGGTGGCCTTCTCTTCATACCTGCTCTCATGGGGGAGATTTTCTGGTCTGCTGCCATCTTATCCGCCCTTGGTGAGTTTTTTTTTCCTGCAAAGAGCAAATTAAAGGATTGTTCTTAAGAATCCTGAGTTGCTGCTGCAGAGGTCATGACGTCCTTCTATCTGTGTAGGTGCTACTCTGAGTGTCATTGTGGACATCAACATTAAGATGTCAGTGGTCATATCTGCACTCATTGCAATCTTTTACACCCTGGTTGGAGGACTGTATTCGGTGGCCTACACTGATGTGGTGCAGCTCTTCTGTATCTTTGTTGGCTTGGTAGGTCTTAGTTTCACTTTGGCACGATCTTAGACCTGTTCTTTATTTTAAAAAAAGGATGCAAATAATCCAGATCGGTGCAGAAATGGAATTTGAAAAACAATTAATTAGACATTGCTGGACTTTTTAAAAATAACTGACCAGATTTGTGCAAAAATTAAATAATATCCTGAATATTAATTGCATTTCTGCTGCAGATGTTGATTTAGATTTTTAGATAATTGCTTTTCCTTTGCTGAAAAACAACATCTGTTTCTATAAATCTGGCTGTTTTTTCCCCTGTAAATCATTCTAATCTTTACTTTGTGCTCCTGTATGAGTCTGTTTTTAATCTGCATGTTATTTCTGTCTAAAGTGGATCAGCGTTCCCTTTGCGCTGACCAACACCGCAGTGGCAGACATCACCGTTACCGCAGTGAAGCAGGTTTACCAGTCACCATGGAGAGGCAGCGTCAGAAGGGAGGACACCTGGGTCTGGATCGACAACTTCTGTCTTCTGGTATCCACCTGATCTCATCTCACTCTTCATCAGAGCACTTTTAGAACGAGGTCTAAAGCTGCTTCTGCTGTTGAACTTTAATATAACAGTAAATTTCTCTATTTTAGTGTCTAAAATAAGAGACAGGGACTGGACCGCCACTCTGAAGTTGCAAGTGTGATATTCTGGCCACAGAGGGCGGTGGGGGTCAGAGTGACATTTCATTAATCCTGTAAAGAGTCATTTTAGCACATACTGGCTCAAGAACATGAATTAAAAATATGAAACAGTTGCGTAATATGGCTTTAAGATAATGTATTAAATCCAGTTAAAAGCCAACAGTCTTGTACAGGTTCAATACTTCATCTAATAACTCTTTGGGAAACACTACTGTATGTGTGAAACTAAATTATCTTTAAGAGTATACTCAAAGAACGGGGGAAAAATGTCTTTAGTTACAACATTTCAAGTTCCAAATTAAAATCGTCTCTTGCAGAGGTGACTAGTGCAACAGTGGCGCCCCGAGAAAGGTTTCATAGGGGGGGCCATGGGGCCAGAGAAAATTTTGGGGTGGCACACCAAATTGATCCTCATGGTAACTCTGGGAAAGTTTAGCCTGTGTTGATGTAATAAATGCTCCTTTATTCATTTTCATTAAAAAAAAAAAAACAATATGTGTCCAGCACACATCAAATTTGAGAAACACAAAAATTTTAGAAAAAAACATTTAAAACAGTTATTTAATTTGTTGTTTCAGCATTAATTTTAGAACTTTAGAACAGCTTAATTCACCTGTAGTTTCTTCACTAAAACATCCACAAAAACTCTGGTGATAGAAACCTTTGTTTTGAAAATGGTGAACAGCAGCGACATTTTAAAATTCTGATTATTTATTCATTAAATGTATATTTTTATAGGCTTTTACATGTCTTCATTAAATAAGATAAATATATGGTTCGTGTGAACATTAATATGACCTATTAAAGAACACGGGTATTCCCTGGAGTGGCCATGGCCACCTCTGGCCACCCCTTGGGGGGCGCCCCTGTGGTGCAACACTGGTTCATCCCTTGAGTTTTGAAGCATTTTCATGTTCGAATTATTCAAGAGTCAAAGTAAAAGTCTCCTAAATTCCTCTAACAAAGATCAGGTATTTGACTCTAAACTTTAAACGTCCCTCAGAAAACGTAACGACCAAGACCGCTTTTAAATATTTCTAAGAGACCTGGTTCCTTGGAAGCAAAATATACAGAAATGAGGGACGAGTCAAGACTTTCTTTACACTAGTTTGAAGAAAAAGAAATCACCTTGTGACTGGTGTTTATTCATGCAACAGATGTTGGGAGGAATTCCCTGGCAGGTGTACTTCCAGAGAGTCTTGTCAGCTTCCTCCGCCACCTACGCACAAGTCCTGTCCTTCCTGGCTGCTTTTGGGTGCCTCGTCATGGCTGTGCCCTCTGTTCTCATCGGGGCCATCGGGGCCTCCACAGGTAGGAGACGTGTGAGCGTGTGTGTGTGTGTGTGTGTGTGTGTGAGGGGAGGACTCTGGATGGGTCCTTGTTGCCCTTAGATCTGAGAGAGCCTGGTAAATAACAGCTGGTTTAGCTCATCCATAATGAAGCAGCAATCAGCTTAATAACCACGTTGGTTTGTAAATATTACATTAGATGGAGGCAAGGGACCAAATTAGAGCTGTGATCTCCAGATTTTGGGGCATCAAACACTCGACTAAACAAGTAAATAAAATGTTTTTCATGTCTCAAAATAATATTTTGGAAGTTTGCTAAAAAGGCTAAATAAGTAACAGGTGTGATAAAAACAGAGAAACGTTTGATGTTTCAGGGTGGTCGATTTGATTTCTTTTCCCCTAGACTGGAACCAGACCAGTTACGGTGCTACCCCTCCCAAAGAGAAGGACGAGGCAGACATGATTCTTCCCATCGTGCTGCAGCATCTTTGTCCACCGTTTGTTTCTTTTTTCGGTTTGGGGGCAGTATCAGCAGCTGTCATGTCATCTGCAGACTCCTCCATCCTTTCAGCTAGCTCCATGTTTGCTAGAAACATCTACCAGCTGGCCTTCAGGCAGTCAGTAAGTGTTTGTTTTTAATTAGCATTAAATAGAAGACATATTAGTTGATTTGGTTGTTTTGAGCATGTCACCCTTCCTGTTTGTCTGCTCAGGCATCTGACCGTGAAATCGTGTGGGTGATGCGAATCACGATCTTCGTCTTCGGTGGTCTCGCCACCGTGATGGCTCTGGTGACCGGCACGGTTTACGGCCTCTGGTACCTGAGCTCAGATCTGGTTTACGTCATCATCTTCCCCCAGCTGCTCAGCGTGCTTTTCGTGAAAGGCACCAACACGTACGGTTCGGTGGCTGCGTACCTGTTTGGCCTGCTGCTGCGTATCGGTGGAGGGGAGCCCTACCTGCAGCTGCCTCCGTTTATCTACTACCCCGGCTGGACCACCGAGCAGAGGAAGCACCACATCACCGGTGAAATAGAGGAGGTTGTGATCCAGAAGTTTCCCTTTAAGACCGTCTCCATGTTGGCCTCCTTTTTGGGGAACTTTGCTTTCTCGCATCTTGCAAAGTACTTATTTGAGAGCGGGAAGATTTCCCACAAGTACGACTTTCTTGACGCGGTAGTGTCCAGGCACAGTGGTGAGATAATGGATAAGACTACTCTTGTAACCCGTGGCAACAACATCGGGCTGTCAGAGATGGTGTCCGTCAAGCCGCGGCTGAGTGTGACCTTGGCAGCCGCCTTCACTCGCCGCGACACACTGCCGAAGGAAACGGTGGAAGAGGAAGAGGAGGAGTCCAGTCCTGACTCCTCCCACCACGATGAGGAATGAGAAAGCCAGGATGAACCTGATATATAAATGAACTGAACTGGCAGAGGACAAAACGTCAATCGGAATAGGTCTTCCTCTTCCTCCTCCTGGACTATGAAGACTATGGACATCCAACTGGATGACATGTCAGGGTAGAAGACATCTAACGTAACCGCTTGCTGATTGTCCAGACGTTTTTTCATGACGTAAAGCAACACAAACACACATGCAATCATAATACTCCAAAAAAGTTGTACTGCATCTTTAGCTGTTTTCAAATTAGCAGGAAAGTCCCTTTAGCTCCTCATCACTTAATAACAAGCAGATCAATTATTATACAAAGAAAAATATAATGAAACAAAAGGGAGGAGTCAGAAGTGACAGCACAATCAAAAGGGAACCAATAACAAAAGCAATAATAACACAAACTTTGACTCGTTTGCATAGATTCTAACCTGATTGTGGCAGAAAAGATCAGTAAAAGAACAAAATATAAACGTTATTTAAAGCTTCAATGTGTTAAATCAAGTCAGCAGAGCTGTCCTCGTTCAATAATGCTTCATCTATAGAACAGCCATGTTTCTCACTTTTAAAATCTTTGATTCTTACTGATATAACGAATAAAAATAAATAAATAACTCATTGTTCAAGTAGAAAAATGTAAGCAGATGTTATTGTAGCCGACTGGAAACCTTAGCTAATCTTCTTTTTGATGTCAGGTGTCGTTAAAGAATCAACGTGGGTTCGTGTTTTCTATCGTCTCTTATTCCGCTGCCTTAATGATGCTCATTTTGAAATAAAAACACGTTCATTCTGTAGTTTTAACCAAACTCTGGTCAGGCTGCAGAGAGAAGACTTGAATGTAAATGTAGCTTCTAGAGACACACGCTTGGCTACATTTTCTCCACGTTTCACGTTTATGACAAGTGTCGGTGTCGCAGGGTGATGAGGTCACAGCCGCTGACCGACACGCGTTTTCAGCAGCAGTGAATAGAGTTTTTCTGTGATGTGTACATTTGTAAATATACAATATATGGATAAAAGGTATATAACAATAACACATAATGCTGAAAATATATCAAATGGGAAAAAAAATGTCTAAATGTTTATTTATTTTTGATGTCATAAAAAACAATAAAAAAGGAAAGAATTATAGAATAAATGAACATGAGTCATTTTCCAGATTCATTATTTTTTATTATTATTTTTATTTATTTATTTTTATTTTTGTATTTATTTATTTAATTATTTTATTTATTTATTTATTATTTATTATTTCTAGTTTAGAATTTGCTGTGATGTCTTTGCAGATATCAGATCTTGGACTTTTTTTGTTTATAATGATAATAATATTAATAATATTGGCACATTATAAGCTCTCTGATTTCATGGCTCAATTTATTGTTATTGTTTTGATTTTACCGTAATAGTTTTGGTAACACTCTACAATAAGGGTCCATTACTTAGTACATAATTAAGCATTATTAACCTATTAAATAATGTATTAAAAAAAACAGCCATAAGGACACTTAATAGTTAACAATATTGGTAACGTTAATAGACACTTTGTTTATTAATGCGTAATAATGCACTATATAACTATATAGTGTTATCGTAGTTTTCAACCCACATATAGAAAATGCTTTTATTGTATTTCTTCACGCTTATGTGATCACGTGTTATAAAACCTGTAAATTACAAAAGCTTTACGGAAGACAAACCTATGAGACTCATCTTGTGTAAAAACAAACGTGTTGTTGACCCAAACCAAAATGGGTTAACCCAAAATTCATAAGTCAGTGGTGGCGAAGATTTCTTTTGTCCTGTTTTTATTTTTAATGGACAAACTTTAATTCATATTGTGCATCGACATTTTCAGCTTCCTGGTCTCCTGGAATTTCATGTATTTATTAAAAACACACAGAGGAGGAATTTCCTGGTCCAAGCCCGTTCTTTTCTGCCTGGTCTAACTGGAAGGTGGACATGCCGGAAAACGTGACTGAAATTACAATCGCTTGGCTTGCATCTTTGTCCCCCTCCTTGTCCACAGTGAAAGACGGCATCTTAAAATAGCTCCCCTCTTTGCCTATTTACTTTAAGTGCTGTTCTCTGTCTGGATGTGGACTTGGGGTGGAGCCATGATGGGGTGGGCGGGGTTACTGCTGGTCAGGGAGGGAATATGGACGGAGGTGGGGGTGAGAAACCCACCAGCATCCATCTACGAGCACCGACCAACAGGGATGACGCAAGTGCTCCATCCGTTCTTTGTCTCCTCCCTCCAACGCCACCGACCTCTTTGATGTCCTTGAGAACTGAGACCAATCCCATAAAAAGAAGAGAGGTGTGGGGGGGGGAGAAAGAGTCCCGTCGCCATTCATAGAAAGAGCCACTAAGAGCACTCATGATAATTAACAATTATGAAACAAAACTGCTTCTTGTCCAAAAGTCAATCCATTTATTCAAGGCTTTGGGCGGAGAGATCGTTGGGCGATGGTTTGGATAGAAACCAAAACAAACTCATTCAGAAGTCCTGATTAAAATGTCTCATGATGTTCCTCAGAGATGTTTTTCACCCTTCGTTTACTGAGAAGCACATTTCAGAATCTGACTCATCTTTTTCTAGTAATCAAGAGCAAAGATGATAATAAAGAAACAGCAACAACTTTATAAAAAGCATCAATTAAACAGCTTTTAAGGGATTAACCGAGCGATGGAATTTATCAGTCCATCTTGCTCTGAATTTGAATCTTTTCTCATTTTCCCTGACCTTTTTTCCTCAGAATGTACCTTTAAATGATAAAAGGGAATTCTGGGAATCAAGATCTCACTTTCCTTTAGCAAGGAGACGAGGAGATGAGATTACTGATGATGCATCGAGATCGACGTCTGATGAGCTGCAGGAGCGACTTTGGCCAGAGCACACAGGGTGACCTGATGTTCAGCTATCAAAGCTGGAAACGATCGTATCCATGCAGATTCGGTTCTGGTTTGTTCTTAAAATATTTGGACCACTAATGTCTTTAGACCATAAAGAAAAACAACTCGTAATCAAAAAAATAACACATTTCAGCATTCGTCTTCAGTGTTAGAAAAGAAAATGTAAATGTTGGAGTTTTTAAAGATCAACAAGATATGAGAAAAGATCAAACGGAGGCAGGATACACATTTTTTTAAAGAGTCTTTTCTCCTAAAATGAGCTGAAACACGTATAAACAGTTATTGTGTTGGACTAATGTTTTAGAAAGAGAATAAATCTGGATTTTTAATTCATTCAGTGATGAATTCACAAATACCTACATTTTATTAAACTCTGCACTTCTTTTTTTCTGTTTCCTTTCATTTTTTCAGGGCAGTTTGGCTGCTCTGAGGTCAGATCTGCTCAAAGAATGACAGACAGCAGCTTTCTCTGTCAAGCCCTGACGCATAAATTGTGACGACCTCAGCTTTTTGTATTACGGAAGAGGATTAGAGCCACTGAAAAGAAAAAAAAGAAGAGAAAGAGAATTCTGACTTTAATCTCAGAATGAAAAAAGTCAGAATTGTAAGAAAAAAGTCAGAATTCTGAGATTAAAGTCAGAATTATGAGATTAAAGTCAGAATGCTTAGGAAAAAAGTCAGAATTATGAGATTAAAGTCAGAATTATGAGATTAAAGTCAGAATTATGAGATTAAAGTCAGAATGCTGAGGAAAAAAGTCAGAATTATGAGATTAAAGTCAGAATTATGAGATTAAAGTCAGAATTATGAGATTAAAGTCAGAATGCTGAGGAAAAAAGTCAGAATTATGAGATTAAAGTCAGAATTATGAGATTAAAGTCAGAATTATGAGATTAAAGTCAGAATGCTGAGGAAAAAAGTCAGAATTATGAGATTAAAGTCAGAATTATGAGATTAAAGTCAGAATTATGAGATTAAAGTCAGAATGCTGAGGAAAAAAGTCAGAATTATGAGATTAAAGTCAGAATTATGAGATTAAAGTCAGAATTATGAGATTAAAGTCAGAATGCTGAGGAAAAAAGTCAGAATTATGAGATTAAAGTCAGAATTATGAGATTAAAGTCAGAATTATGAGATTAAAGTCAGAATGCTGAGGAAAAAAGTCAGAATTATGAGATTAAAGTCAGAATTATGAGATTAAAGTCAGAATTATGAGATTAAAGTCAGAATGCTGAGGAAAAAAGTCAGAATTATGAGATTAAAGTCAGAATTATGAGATTAAAGTCAGAATTCCGAGATTAAAGTCAGAATTCCTAGATTAAAGTCAGAATTCCGAGATTAAAGTCAGAATTATAAGATTAAAGTCAGAATTATGAGATTAAAGTCAGAATTATGAGATTAAAGTCAGAATTCTCTTTTCTTCTCTTTTTTCTTTTCAGAGGCCCTAATCCTATTCCGAATTATTGTTTGATTGTTTGTTTGTTAGTTTATTTATTTATTTTTTGTTTGTTTATTTTTCTTATTGTTATTACATTTGCAATAACTCAGTTTTATGTCGTGCACATATCCCTGTTGGTCCTAGTTTTCTTGTACAAAACTGTGATGTGCAAAAAACAACAACAACAAAATTGTGATTTTTTTAATGTGCAAATAACCCATCAGCACCCAAACCTGTACAAGGAAACAGCTTTTTAACTGGGTGTCCACCAGTCACCACTACCTGCATGAAGAGCTGAGACATTTACACCAGCAGATGAAGAGGCGGACAAAAGACTATATTGATGGACACATTGAGCTCATGAACCTCTTTCCCTCAGGCAGAAGACTGATCATGAATAACATTATGATTGTTGTTTAAACAATTCTTCCCAATGAATGTCAAAGACAAGGGAATTCAACATGTTCTATCATCATCCAGAAGAAGATCCAAACGTCTAAACCACGTTTCAGCCGTTGGCTCAGCAGCTCTTTTCCTGAGAAGACCTGCCATGGCTCATGTTAGAGAGAGAGGTACCGCGATCACGATGGCAGGCTTCTATTTATGTCCTTCATAAGTAATGTCCTCAGTAATTTAATTGAAAGTCACGTAATTGAAACATTGAGAGGGTGGGGGAGGATGACGCACACTTGAGAGGGTATTAATCATAGTACATGTTTTAGTATTTCAATGTAAAAGTACCTTGATCTACTTAACCTACGAGCACAAACATGCAGCTTTGTCTTAAATGAGTGTAAAGATGCTTAAACACACACAAACACACAAACACACAGTGATAAAGTCACATCTAATTGTTTCCCATATATCTCTCCATCTCCTCCATTAGCCCCTCCAAGCAGCTGAGCAGCTTCTCCAGCAGGACGAGCGTAGCGGCTGCTCAAATCAAATCAGCGAGGAGAACCTGATTACAGAACCAGCTTTGTTCCTGTCGGGTCAGCTGCAGGTACACCGTCTGGGGCTCACTGCAGGAATGAGACACGGTTTGCATCTAGCAAACCCACTAAATCGTAATGAGTCACAGCGATGAATCAGCATCACTGATGAGAAATGAGAGCTGTGGGTTAGTTACGTCTCCACTGCAAGCAGGAGGGAGACGGCAGCCTCAGGGGATTCCAAACCCTGGTGATCAGTCGGTGGATATAGGAAATGTTGTTTGGGTGCCATGTGTGTTAAAAAAGAACAAGTTGTTTTTTCACTGCATTGAATGTTCTGTTATAACTTATTTAGAGGAAATAGTACTGCAGCTGCTGAGTAAATGTGGAATTTGCTGTTATTTCACTAATTTTAGCTTTAATAAATACATGAATGCATTACTTTTTTTGTTTAATTTAAGGTCATATTTCTATGTTGGTGAGAATTGAGTTAAAATTAGTAAAAAAAAAGAACTCCTGGAATTTCTCTCTAACCAATTTCTATTCATGTATTCTAAATGTTGCTCAGCTTTTCAGCTCATCTCTATTTTTTAGACACAGGAAGGAGGAGCAGCCATGTTTTTCTCTTCTTTTAACCCATTGAAAATAACTGGACAGAGTAATTCAGTAGGGAATCACACACACACACACACACACACATGCAAAAGAAACACACTTTACCCCCAGAGGACCTGCTCATCCTATGAATGAAGACACAAAGGGAAGAGCCCCGGGAACGGTTCACTAACACATAATCACACAGAAGGTCCCTGGTGAGCATGGTGATGGGAGATGGGTGACAAAGACGGCATGATTAAATATTATTTATAGTAAAAAATACAAAATTTCACAATGTTTTATTTTGCAGCCATAAGGATTTAGAATGTTTTTCATTTAAGGACTAAAACATGAACTCACTGCAGAAACGATGAAACAAAGATGGAGAAACAAAGGACAAATATGAGGAAACCGCTCAAAGGGTCATTTTACCTTTTAGCTCATCACGACGCACGAGCCTCCAGCCACGCCCAGACGTGTGTGTGTGCGTGCGTGCATGTGTGTGTGAGCACATTGTTGTGTATTTGAGTGTCTTTATTATCACGACCAGTTGAGTCGGAGCCAGAAGATCCATTAGTTGATTGAAAAGCACAAGGGTGCAGATGTAACCCTGAGAAAAGGTGACAAGAGCACTTTCTCTCACTCTCTAAAACACACACACACACACACACACACACACACACACACACACACAACCAAGTCCAGTCACATAGAAGACGAGCACAGTTGAATTCACAAGCAGCTACATCACACTGACGTAAGACACGTGTCTACGGTAGCTACTCACATAGACTTAACTGTTGACCCTTTGAAGAAGAATGCTAGTTTCACACTTGTGTAACTTGTGGGACTTTAATGTTGTAATTAATGCACAATTTGACACAAATCAGAAGTTTGCACAGAAACAGAAGCATAAGTCTGCTGCTCTGAACTTGAGGTTGTTCTCCACACCTTCATCTCCTCACACTTAGACTAGAACTCGCTTTTCACTTGTCTTGTTCAGGCCCCCCTCTTCCTGTAAATGTTACCCCCACAGTTATCAGTCTGGGGGTGAGACTGGATACAGATCTGTCACTAGTCCAACAGATAAACGCCACCGTGAAATCTTGTTATTTTCATCTGCGTAGAATAAGGCCTCTAAAAAACATCCTGAAAAGAAAACATCTGGAATCTGTCATCCACGCCTTCATAACCTCACGACTTGACTATGCAAACTCCCTTTTCATTGTTGTAAAAGAGTCCGCAATCAGCCGCCTTCAGAAGGTCCAAAATGCAGCTGCCAGATTCCTCACTGGGACAAAGAAGCGTTGACACATCTCCCCGGTTCTAGCCGAGCTGCACTGGCTCCCAGTGTCCTATAGGGTGAAATTCAAAATCCATTCATACAAAATTGTCCATAACAAAGCTCCCAGTTATCTAGCAGAACTCCTCAACTCATATGCTCCCCCTAGGTCTCTCCGCTCAGCAGATCAACTCATGCTGTGTATTCCAAAGATGAGGTGCAAGACTCGTGGTGCCTTTGCTCACGCAGCTCCGAAGCTTTGGAATAGCTGCCACTCTCGGTTCGTTCAGCTCCACCTATCGCCCTGTTTAAATCCGATTATTCACTATGGCTTTTGGTGTTTGATTCTATGGACATGACTGTAGCGTGTATGAATGAATGACTTATTTTCTGATTTTTAGTCTTTTATGTTGCTTTTAGTATTTATTTGTTTTTACTTACATTTTTATGCTATCTATTAACTTGTATTTTCTTGTTATTTTAATCTGACCTACTTGTTTTATTCTATGTTCAGCACTTTGGTCAGCTGTCATGCTGTGGATAAATGTGCTATATAAATAAATCTGGAAATCTGGTCTGAGCAGAACCTCCCTGAAGCGTTTACAGGTGGTCCAGAATGCCTGTGCTAGGCTGCTGACCAAGTCCTCCAAACACACCCACGTTACCCGCTCCTCTTCCAGCTTCACTGGCTGCTGGTTAACAGGGTTCATCTGAAGATCCTGGTTCTGGTTTTTAGGGCCTTACATGGACAAGCACCATCATACATTGGTGATCTTCTCAGTCCCTACACCCCCAGCAGGTCCCTGAGGTCCAGTGATCAAAGCCTACTGGTTGTGCAGCACCAGGCTAAAGACCAAAGGTGACAGATCATTTGCTGCTGTGGCCCCCAGACTCTGGAACTCTCTCTCCCTGAGCCTGAGATCAGTGGACTCAGTGGTCTCCTTTAAAAACTCACCTGTTCAGGCTGGCTTTGGTGTGACCTTACGTTCCTTCATGCTGCTGTTTCTACAAATTTCTGCCTTTCCCGGGATCCACTGATTACTTTCTTCTTATTCGTTTTCTTTTTCCTTTTACTCACATTTTTTAATCACAATTTTTACTTTTCCCATTTTTTAATTTCTTTACTTTTTTACCTTTAATTTTTTGTTCTCATGATTTTTATCTTGAGAAGCGCTTTAGAAAAGATTGCTTCTTCTTCTTCTTCAAGCAAAAGTGCAAACATCCACAAAGTGAAATTTGGAAAATAGTTAGAAAGATTTCAGCTGGTCAGGCTGAATCAAACCAATTTAGGATTAAAATTATGCTAATTATTCAAACTGAAAATGTACACAACAGGCCTAGCATCTGCCATCTTTCATACCAGAGTTTAAACTTATGTTGAACAATGATGCATGACCTCACATGAACCTGCAGCATCTCAAGAGTTCATCTGACTAGTACTCAGAGAGAGTGTGTGTGTGTGTGTGTGTGTGTGTGTGTGTGTGTGTGTGTGTGCGCTTAATGTTGCTCAGCTACTAAAACCCCAAACTGCTGCTCAGTATCTGTAAAACGTTGTTCAACTCATGTTTGTGTTTAATCTGATCAGTTAGCTTTGGTGGCCATCTTGAATTAGAATGGCATTGCTGTTTCACTCCAAATTTGTACTTCCTGCTCCTCCTCCTGTATAAATAAAAATTAGTTAATGTTTCATTTTTCAAATTAGAGAAGAAGGAGGCATAAACATATATTATGGATTAAAAAAAACAAGTACAGACCAGCTTTGTTTTGTCAACACAGAAAAAGGGAAGATTTCCGTTGCTTCCGTGTGTGTGTGTGTGTGTGTGTGTGTGTGTGTGTGTGTGTGCGCGTGCGTGCGTGTGTGTGTGTAGCACAAGCACAAAGAAGAAGACTGTAGACAAGCAGAGCCAGAAGTCAACACACGGATGATGAGCTGGGTGCTGGCAGAGGTCACACTCCTGTAGCTGCAGAATGACAGCGTCTGGCCGAGAGTCCCATCAAAAACACAAACAGGAGGTCACATGACTCTTCAGCCTGAGAGAAGGTTAGTAACACACACTGTGACGTCTACAAACGCACACACTCCTGGAAAAATCATAGTAGGTCTCCCTCTAAATGTAAATCAGTTATACAGTTGTTTATGGATTTATTTAGAGCTCTTTTTGGATGTCATGTGTATCTTTTCTGCTCGTTTTAGCGTAAGAATTTGTAATTTCATCAACGTACAACAATGAAGTCATTAGTTAAGTATTTATTTTCCATTTTAAAACCACACTGAATTCTATTTAATTCAGCTGAGACACAACCACACCCCTCTATAATACCTGTATAATTCAAGAAGGGTACAAACAACATTAAATGCATGAAGTTATATTAAACTGCAATTTTCATCTAAAAAATGTCACAGAATGCATATGGAAGCAGTTTCATGAAGCCAAAGAAATGGAAATGACCTGAAACCGACTATAAGGTCTTCCTATTACCATTGCCTCCTGTCCAAAAGTCACTTTACATCATCAGTCCAATTATCTTGGGCCAGGTGGGAAGAGAAAGGCCAGGACTTTAGTGATGACACATGCAGGAGACTGGTCAGAGATCAGCACGTTGTCTTTAATATGCACAATAAAAGAATATGTGCTCAACCGTTTATTGAAAAATGGTGAATAATTGTTTATGCCTGTTTATTTCATGCACAGTGGAAATAGCATCTGATTAATAATAAGTAATAACTCATAATAAATGGCTGAACTTTGAGTAAAAATATGAGAGATGAGTTTAAGGTGGACCACACAGATTTTAATAAACAGGCTGCAACTTGTAACACTGGCCACTAGGGGTCCGTCTAACCTAGATAATAAAAACAACCATGATAAGGGGACAAAATAGGAAGAGTTTAGAAAGGTTGTTTAAAGTGAAGAAGAGAAGTATTCATGCCGATAAGGAGTGTCAGCCTCACCTCTCTGGTGCTCTCTGGTGTCATGAAAAACTTAAATAACATGACTTTATTGATGCAGCATGGTGGCATAGTTGGTAGCATTTTTGCTCCACAGCGAGAGGGTTGCAGGTTTGAATCTTGAGTGTGGTCGTTGCAGGTTCTCCTCGTGCATGTGTGGTTTTTCTTCCTCCTGCAGACCAAAAACATGCTTGGGTTAAACGGCAACACTATATTGTCCCTATAGCGGTGAGTGACTGCTGTTGGTTGTTTGTCTCTGTGTGGCCCTGTGATGGACTGACAACCTGTCCAGGATGTCCTCCGTCTCTTACCCGATGACGCCTGGATGACAGCTCCCCCGTACTGAGAAAAAAGCAGTTAGAAGAGTGAGTGAGAGTAACACGATTGTCAAAAAGCATCTTTTCCTCAAATTTCCCATGTTTTATCACAAATAGTGCCCTTTAAATGATGTCAGCTAACAATTTATATTTATTATATATTATATATATTCTAGTTTGTGTTTGATTTGGTTGTATTATATGTTTGAACACAATAGTCAGATGTTTAAAGGTGTGGTGCAAAGTTTAACAGCAACACAACTCTACTGCTGACTTGCAACTTGGATGTTTAATCTCCACAAATAACACAAGCCTGGAGGAGTTTTTCTGTGTGGTGGTATTGCTAATGCTAACGGTTAGCTTTTACTGGTCGGGACGCCGTCTGCTATTTCCTGGACGCTAAACCAACAACAGTATGATTTGTCAGAAATCCGTAAAAGTGATTGTCTTATCATGTAGCGTGATATAATGTAAGCGATTTGTCTTTTTTTTTTTTTTTTTTGCTAAGCCCGCCCCCTGCCCCGTAGAGCTCCGTGCAAAATGAACTGAGGCGCTGGTCAGAACTAACCAATAGCGTTAGACTACCGCTTACGAGCTCCAGAGTTAAGGAAGTACCTCAGCTGATGCAGAGTTGATGAACTTTTCACGGACAAGTAAGTCTTTAAAATATAAATATATGAAAACACAACATGACATGAGAATAATAATTGTAAAACCTGTTTTAGCTCTGTTTGTCGGCTACAGAAGCACATTCATAAACAAGAAACGTGCAGTCGCCACCTTAAAAAACCGAATCTAACGACTCTTGGTGTGATATGCTTGTCAGCCACTAGATGGTGCCATCAGATAAGTGTCAGTATGACGTAGATCTGTCAGGCTTTTCAAATCCTAGATTTTCACCCACCGTCTATTTTCTATCACAAGCTAATGCAGGAGATAGGTGTAGGAGACTATTTTCATGTTCAGCCTTCAGGAAAAACTCAGTGACCGATTATAATCAGAAATAATATTCATTAAAATCATTATGAATTATCCTCAATTTATAATCAGTGATTATTTCCATCTTCTGCTCAAAGTTAGAGATGATGTTGGTGATTGTTCTTCACACTGAGCTTGAAATGTGGACTCTAAACTTTAAAACTACAGATCATCGGGAGCTTTGGCGTTGAGCTGAGATCAGTTCAGTGTTAAGACTTCAAGGGTTTACATGAAAGACGTCAGAGCACTCAGATCAGTCTCATCTCATCCTTTAAAGTGGAGATTTTTGATCGCAGTGAAAGCTTTTCCTTTGATAATTATTTTCAGGAGTGTAGACATAAATACCTCCTGCACGGACTCATCGGATCGTTTTGCCAATGACTAAAGAGACTTTAGGCTGCTGATGACTCTGTGACCCAGAGGGAAGAATTTCTCTAAATTATACTATCTCCCTGCGGCGCTCATATTAGCTGCTATATTTCCACATTCACTAGAGGAAGCTACAAGTACAAACTGTTTCTGCAATGCTGCGACTTTGATAATGCTTAACAAGTATTATTGACTCGAGTCGGCCTTTATTTATATAGCACCAGACATAAACAAGCGACCAAAGAGCTGTACAGACAGACATAAAAACAATACAATAATCTAAGTCAATAAAACAATGCAAGCAAATAAAACCACAAGAGATAGCGACACTATCAGTCACCCCACCGAGTTAAAAGCCAGATCATAAAAATGGGACTACAGCTTCGATTTAACACCCACTATAGAGGAGGACTGCCTAATGTGTAATGGAAGCTCATTCCAGAGGTTTGGAGCAGCCACTGAAAAAGCGCCGTCCCCCTCGTCTTCAGCCATGACCTGGAGACCAAGACCAGCACCAGGTTTTCAGAACGGAGCGCCCGAGAGGGAACATACAACCGTAGCATGTTAGCCAGGTACGCTGGAGCCAAACCATTGAACGATTTAAAAAAAAAACAATAACAGAATAGTTCACTCATTTAATTAACACATTTGCAGGAGTCTCTAGGAACGAATGTCTTGTAAGTTGTATTCTGGAGGAAAAAAGCTTAGATGCGCTTGTTTCAGGAACTAGCAGGCCCAGACCTAATAGTCGCACTTCCACCCTTGTGCCCTTCAATTGCGCGTTCCCGGCCAGGGGTGAGAGTGCGTAGGGTGTCCCGATTCTCAAGAGCGGAAGTTGACCACGCCCCTTTTGCACACTTGATCCGCACTTTGCCAAAGTCTTCATCGATGCAGACTTCAGCGAAGGGTATTACCCACCATTGGTTTTTCTTGCTTTAACACAGTGTTACGATGTTTTATTTACCTTAAATCACTGACGGTTTCGGCGACTCACTGTCGCCATCTTCAGAGTCACGCCGACTTGACGGCGTCACTTCCGCTGTTTATTTGCAGGCAGTAAGGGGCGTTGCCGCCCCCTACTGCCTGCGCCTTCCTGGTCGATCACCACGTCCCATGAATGATCCAGCTTGTACACTCCTTCATCCCTATTCATGGTCCTGGGTCCACGTCTCCTTATCTCGATTGCTTCCTTTATCCATCGTCTGTATTTTTGTTGTTCTGTTGTTATGATCTGTGTGCTGTCCCAGTCCATTATATGGTTTTCTCTTGCACAGTGGTCTGTTATGGCTGATTTCCTTATTGTGTTTTGTGTAAAACCAGAGGAGATCGTTGGATCTGTGAAGAAAACCCCAACAGCTCATTTGATGAATGCAGCTAACTTTTATAGGGAATACCTGAAAATTCAAGCATTGAGCAGCAAATATTCATCATTTCTAAGGCTTTTACTTTGAAAGTTTTGTTGATTTTGTCAAAAACAGACTCAGGCTTATTATTTTTTTAATCGACACCTTTTTGGAACCTTAACAATGATACGTTTTATCATTTATGCTTTATAAAACCTACAAGACCTTTAGAATAGAAGGGTAATTATTAGACGTCTTATACAGCCATGTCCAAATAATTTTCTCAGCTGAAATGTTGCAGTAAGAGCATCTGAGTGGACTAAAGAGGGACACGGAGGAAGAGGAGACCACCACTTGAGGCCTGTTTTGGACAGGAAGTTTAATACAAATGTTCATGTGTGTGAAATGATAAACAGCTGTGATTCAGAACATGTCATTTACATTTTTAGGGATGTTTTAAGTTCATCTGGTGGTCCAGGAGGAGCTAACGCTGACATCAGAGCCCAGAAACGGAACAATCTGCTCTTGATGAGGATCATGTGAAAACGTTTACTGAATAGATCTTGGAGTTAAACTTTCGATCCCTGTGAAATAAATCGATGCTGCATAAGCATAATAACAGTGCTATCTTTGTCACCGTGACTTCTTTATTTTCCCAGCTTCCCCTCGGCACATGAAGAGGATGTAAAAATATCTGAACAGCAAAGTTTCTGCAGATAAATGTTTTTAGCTGTTAACTTTGTTCAGTTCTGTAACTGATGCAGTCAAACGATCATTAATGATTTTTTTTTTTTTTTACATACAAATGCTTCTGCAAGTTAATATTTGGACTATGAGTGCATTTGGAAGCTTTAGAATAAGTTGTAGAACAAGAAATTAACAATTCAGCTGCTCCTGTTCACACTTTGGATGATTTATGTGATATAAGAACACAAAGAGTCATGTTTCTCTCTAATGTGATGCAAATGAAGATGTGTAGTTGTTCATGAGGAAGCTGCAGCTCACAGGGGGTCCCTGAAGGCAGCATGATGGTGTTTTCTCTGAGCTTTCTGCTGAACAGTTAATGCCTCTGCTGGCCGTCCCTTCCCTTCCTCCCTTCTCCTCCTCCCACGCAGCCTTTTACTAACATTCTGCTCAGAGCTCTCTCACTCCCCTCCTATCCGCCCTCAGGTCAGCAACAGGGACCAGCCAGAGGGGAACAGCCATGGCTCAGAGTTCAACTTTCCCCGACATAGTGGAGCTCAACGTGGGGGGTCAGGTGTACGTGACCCGCCTGGAAACTCTCACCGCGGTGCGCGACTCGCTCCTGTGGGCGAAGTTCACCCAGAGCTCCCCGGCCGACCTGCCCACCGACAGCAAGGGCCGCTTCTTCTTCGACAGGGACGGCTTTCTGTTCCGGTACATCCTGGACTACTTACGGGACTCGGAGCTTTCGCTGCCGGAGTTTTTTAAGGAGAGGAAGAGGCTGCAGAAGGAGGCGGACTTCTTCCAGCTCCCGGAGCTGTCGCGGCGCCTGGCGGCCGTCAGTAAGGACAGCTCCTCCACGGACGACAGCGGGGAGCAGGAGGAGGCAGAGCTCAACAGCCCGGTCACCTCCTCTTCCTCCTCGGACAGAGCTCTGCGCTCCCCCGGGGCCAGCTCCGGCTACATCACCGTCGGGTACCGGGGCAGCTACACGATCGGCAGAGACATCCAGGCTGACGCCAAGTTCCGGAGGGTGGCCAGAATCACCGTGTGCGGGAAAATCTCTCTGACTAAAGAAGTCTTTGGGGAAACTTTGAACGAGAGCCGCGACCCGGACCGGCCGCCGGACAAGTACACCTCCAGGTATTACCTGAAGTATAACTTTCTGGAGCAGGCGTTTGACCGGCTGGCGGAGGCGGGGTTCCACATGGTGGCCTGTAACTCCACCGGGACCTGCTCTTACGGCAGCAGCGACCCCGGGGAGGACAAACTCTGGACCAGCTACACCGAGTACGTCTTCTCCCGATGAACTCAAGGGAAGCATCCTCACGACCTCTCATCAGGCAACACTGGGATAAAAAATACTTTAGTGATAAAAACAACTCACTTAGTTGTGTCTGCTGTATCTCCATCCCTGTGCTCTAGTTGGGGTCAGCCATAGTTGAGATTTTAGATTTGTATTTTTTTATTTTTTGCCAAATTCCAACATAAATCTCATCTGGAGAAGCACAGATAATAATGACTTTTTAGATAATATCACCATCAAGTTATTTTTGTACCCACTGGCCTCATAACCTTTCCAGCTTCAGAGGGATGCTTTTGTTGCTAAGGACCAGGGAGGAGGAAAATGTTAGAGAACATGTAGGATGTCCACCGTTCAGGCTCTAACTAATGTGTGTTAACAGCAGCTTGTAGGTGTGATTTATTACTTTTGTTCAAACTTTTATGATTTACACTTTGCTTTGCAGATAACACTTTTGTATATATATAGTGTGTGTGTGGAGGTGCTGTGAATGCTCTTATTTGATATAAAAATAAAGTGTGATGCTGTAACACTAACCGTTCTTTTAGGATATCTACTTTACCGTATGCATAACTTGGTTATGTTCAAATCTTGCACAGAATGAGCAATGACATGCAAGGTCACAATAGTACATTGCTACCAAAAGTCTCTTTTCCTACTTTAAGTTTGACGTTTGCACATCACCACTTCCAAAGGTCATCAAGTCTAGAAAAAAAGGAATCGTAACGTTGAATGATCCCACAATCTGGTATCAACTCATCTTATGTTTTTGTGATTGGTTTGAAATTTGACATCGGTCCAAGAAGTCCTAACAGATCTAATGCTAATTTATTCCCATTTTCAAGCTGTTCTCTGAGTCTTGCACACAATTTAAAAGCTAACATTTCCTTTAGCTCAAGCTAAATATTTGAAGTTCGTTGCTGACAAACTGCAGCCAAAAAACAGAAGTTGGATGCAGTTTTGCAAGAGCACGGGGGGGGGGGGGCTTTTTCTTTCCCTGACAAGTACAGTAAGCAAATGTCTGCTTCCTGTTGGGATCCGGGTGCACAAAGCTATCCCAGGATCAGGTCTAATACAAAAAGGCTTTGTGTGGGTTGTGTCGGAGTGTTGAAAATCAAGTTGGAGAAGAAATTTTGCAAAGTGAGTCATTTGCAGAGAGGCATTTGAAGCTAAAATGTGTCCTGGAGTGTTGGGTATGTTCCCTGAATCGCACACAGAGACACACACACTTCTTCTGTGAGGGAGCTTCAAAGATTGACATATCTAAACAAGAGACTCTATCTGCTGTCAGCCGATGCTGCCATCTGGACAGGAAAGGGAAGGAGCGACCACAACTCTTCCCCTAGTGTCATCCCCAGAAACAGGATATAAGAGCGAGCTGTCCTTCACCAAAACAGATCAAATAAAAGTCAGCAAAACAAGAGCCACAACCTAAATTTGAACAAAAACAAACATTTAAATTGCCCTAAAAACCAAGGATGCTCCTCCGTTGGGTAAAAGCACAACATAAGCTCATACTTTCATATAAACGACTTCATATTTTCAGCCAAAGCAACATTTTCTGCCAAGCTTCTTTTATCTAATATTATCTTGCATGCGAGGAAGATTTGTGTCGCTGGTGATAAAACACCTCCTAAACACATCTCTCTCTCTCTCGCAGCAAGCTCTTATCAACAAACGCTAAAAATGTGCACACACGCTTGCACACACACTTCTGAATACACAAAGCGCAGGAGGCAGACAGATGAAGGGAGCCAAATTAGCCAAATTACAGAGCTGGCGATAACGCCGGCCTGCTGGCTCTTTATATCAGTCTCTGCGCGCTAAATCCTTCACACTTTTCTGCAGTCTTTCTGCAGCTCACTGTGACCTGCATGTCTTGTTTGTTTTTATTTATTTTTTAAAATCAGCTCTGAATCCTTTGGTACAAATATATCAAACACACTGAGAGTCACACGTGAAAAAATAATTCAAGCTTTGTTTCTTTTTGCTTAGATCGGGTGGGTGAGTCCATGAATATTAACTTATTAACGTTCTCTTTTAATATTCACTTCATTTAAAAATGTCCCTTTTTCTCAATAAAATGTATTTATATTCGTTTAATTAGGGTTAGGGTAATAAACCCTCATCTAAACCTTAATATTGTACTTTTTTTTTCTTTATTTGAAACTATTCAATTAATTTATAATCAAAATAGAGGCTGATCATAACCTCTCATAATTCTGCAACAGACTTAAAGATGAAAATAGTTTCATTTATTTTCAAAGGAAAACCACAGAGTTTATTTAGTTTCTAAAGTCACTTTCTACAACTCTGAGACCGCATTAATCAAACAGACACTTCACTTTAGATAAACAGAGCAGAGCTGGCTGTGTTTACTAAAGGATTATATTTTATTCATGTTTGAGATGTTAATCTGTCCGGATGAAAATACAGCAAAAAAAAGCAGTGGAAAGGTTTTTTGCTCCTCTGCCGCATTAATTTGAATTATTCTAAAACAATCGTACATTAAAACCTAAATACTGCTAAAGTATTAAAGTGACAATGTGTAGTTTTTACCTTTAATCTCTGGAAATATCCATCGGAATGCTGTTGAAAATTAATTAAATGATGTCCAGTTGTTGAAAAATATTGGCGGTTTCGTAACGTATAACCATAAAAATCGAGTCTAAAATACATAGGGCACGGGTCTAAGTCCCTGGGGGACGGCATATTAGATGCCATGTTTCCTTCTATGTGAGCTGGCTGGGGGTCCTGCACCTGCCGATGACGTCACACTAGATGACTGGCTGGACGTACGACTTACAGAAGTTACGTTACCACGTTCAAAAACATTTAGGCAGTAAGAAACACAAATTTAATAACAAAACTGCTAAATTCTTTCCAAAACCTATGTGAAAGAACAGAATCAAAAAAGAGATGCAATATATTTTGACCAAGAGATAGGGTGAGAAGCTCGGTCATCCGGGAGGGGCTCGGAGTAGACCCGCTGCTCCTCCTCATCGAGAGGAGCCAGTTGAGGTGGCTCGGGCATCTGATTAGGACGCCTCCCTGGTGAGGTTTTCCGGGAACGTCCAACCGGGAGGAGACCCAAAGGAAGACCCAGGACACGCTGGAGGGATTATGTCTCTCGGCTGGCCAGGGAATGCCTTGGGATTTCCCCGGAGGAGCTGGCTCAAGTGGCTGGGGAGAGGGAGGTCTGGGCTTCCCTCCTTAAGCTGCTTCCCCCGCGACCCGACTCCGGATAAGCGGAAGAAAATGGATGTATGGATGGTATTGCCGTAGTTTGACGTCATCGGCAGGCACAGGACCCTGAGAAGATCCGGAACCTACACCGCCAGAAAACTAGCATCAGCATTGCATTCTCTCGATGGATGTAACTGAAAGTCTGAGGAGTCACGCCAAGGTCGCATGCTTTCTGCTTGACAGGTAACATTTACCATAATGTTTTTTAAACTCGTGCCAGTCACGGCGATATAGTGTAAAACTACCATGAAATGTATGTTCTGCCCCCTTTCAAGTTTAAATCAGATTGTAAACTGGTTGCAACCTTTGGATCTGCTGGGGATGTTCTGCACTAACAACGCCTTTACACAGAGAAATTCGATTAACCTGAAAATAAAAGTGTGCAAACTAAAAAAAAACAAGAAGATTGTAGATTTAAATCTGTTTCCCTCTTGAATTATGCTGCTCTGATCCATGATTTCCTCTGGGATTACATTAACATTTTAAAAAATTATCCATGTGAGCCTTCATGTGTCCTTTAAGATCTGATCTGAGCCGGTGACATCATCAGTTAATGATGCGTACGATGGGGCCATCAGCCTTATAAACACTATGCTGCTTGATGTATTGAAACAACCTACCAAATGATGCATTTAGATGAGTCAGTAAAGACGTGGAAAAGGAAGTTTGGTATGGACGAACTTGAATCACCTGCAAAGTGGAACCTTGAGTCACGGACTGAACCAAAACCAGGCTTTTAATTTGTTATCCGTTTTTGAGGCTGATGAAATACTCTAATTCCAAATTTTACATTTCCCCAACAATATTTTTTTTTATCATATATATATAGTATATATATATATATATATATATATATATATATATATATATATATATATATTCATCTTTTTTTGTTCTTGTGAAGCGTCTTGTGATTTTTATCTTGAGGATCTATATAAAAATAGTTTCTTCTTCTTCTTCTAGAGTAACACTCTACTTATAGCGTGCTACTTATACTATCTGACCAAAAGAGGAAATGCTTTTTTTATGCTTTCTTGCAAAAGCACTGCACCAACTTGGGTTTCTGTTATGAAAGCACCACTTTACCCAAATATGAAGTCCAGCTATGTAAACGTTTTTAATCGTGCACATGCCTTTACGGTCCCTCCCACTGATCCACCACAAGCAGAAAGCAAACACAATGAAGCTCTGTTTTTGAACCTGCTGACACAGCTGTCTCAGGTATGTGGAGACGTTCTTATCTGGTTGTTTAATGATTTAGGCGTGTGCTGTACGCCGATGACGCAATTGGTAGCACTGCTGCCTCACAGCAAAAAGGTTGCAGGTTCCAATTCCAGCTGCAGCCTTTGTGTGTGGTAGTGGCAAATTCTCCACATGCATGCATGTTTTCACTGGATGCTCCAATTTCCTCCCACAGGCCAAAAACTTTCCCGTTAGAAGACTTTTAAGTCACTTTGGATGAAAAGCATCTGCAAAACTAATATAAACTTTGGAATCAGTGATAAAAGCTCGCCAATCTCCCCATTCAGCCTGGTTTCAGAGTAAACACTTCACTGTTTGACTAAAGCATGACGAGTATTTAGCCATCAATGGCTAATGTGAACATTCTGCAACAGACCATCAGTGTTTGGTCACCACCTGAACACAGAATTAACCGTTTTTGTTACCAACCAGTAAAGCTGTTCAAGGCCCACACTGTTCTTAACATACAGAATTGATTTTCCACTGATGAATTAATCTTCTCATATATATTATTGTATAAATCACACTCTGAGCACTGAAACCTTCACAAGAGAACAAACATCCTCTTTCATAAATCTTTCCCTGAAGTAACAATCTCCCAGAAACACTTTTTAAGCCACAATCCATCATTCTGCAGCCTCAATATGCTCTAGAAATGTGGCTCTCTTATCCATAGCCATTCATTTTTGTTATCTGTGACGCTCATTCACGTTTACAATCAGACTCTTCTTTTACTGCCAAAATGAATTGCCCCCAATATTTTCACATTGTGTTTGCAGGAATGATTGATCAGCTATGTTTAACATGCATGCATATATAGGGCTCAATGAATGTACAAGAGGTTGACAATGGCAAAACTTTAGTCCCATTGCAAGCCTGAATAAAGTTTTGTTCGTTTACTCACTTAACTCCAAACAAACTTAAATCCAAACAAAGCTGTGCAACACAAACAAAAAATTGCAAAGAATAATAAAGGTACGTCTGGCAAAGTCTACTGTCAGAAATAGCTTCAATTCCACTGAGACTGCACTGATTAAGGTATTAAATGATATTAGTCGAAATACGAATTCAGGCTAAACATCTGTTCTGGTGATGCTCGATCTCAGTGCAACTTTTGATACTGTGGACTACAACATCCTTCTTGTTAAGCTCATAAAATGGGTGGGACTATCAGGCATAGTCCATAGCTGGTACCAATCGTGTCTCTGCATTTTGCAGATGATGTGGTCCTGTTGGCTTCATCAGAACGTGATCTCCAGCTTTCGCTGGAATGGTTCGCAGCCGAGTGTGAAACAGCTGGGATGAGAATCAGTTCCTCTAAATCTGAGACCATGGTCTTGAGTCGGAAAAGGGTAGAATGCCTTCTCCAGGTCAGGGACGAGGTCCTGCCCCAAGTGGAGGAGTTTAAGTATCTTGGGGTCTTGTTCATGTGTGAGGGAAGGGTGGAGCGGGAGATCAATAGGCAGATTGGTGCTGCGTCTGCAGTGATGGGGGCGTTGTACCGGTCTGTCACGGTGGAGAAAGAGCTGAGCTGGAAGGTAAAGCTGTTACCGGTCGATCTACGTTCCTACCCTCACCTGGTCATGAGCTTTGGGTAGTGACCCAAAGAACGAGATCACGGATACAAGCGGTCGAAATGAGTTTTCTCCGCAGGTTGTCTGGGCTCCCTCTTAGAGATAGGGTGAGAAGCTCGGTCATCTGGGAGGAGCTCAGAGTAGACCCGCTGCTCCTCCACATCGAGAGGAGCCAGTTGAGGTGGCTCAGGCATCTAGTTAGGATGCCTCCTGGACGCCTCCCTGGTGAGGTTTTCTGGGCACGTCCAACCGGAAGGACACCTCTGCTAAGTGGAATCATGTTGTTGAAGTTATGCTAAATTATGATGTAATAGAAAAAAAAATTGTTTTCCACATACACGCTTTAATGGATTTGTCTTCCAGAATATTGTAACCAACAGGACTCCGCTGAGTTAAACAGCAGCTGGCTGACATGCACATAAAACTGCCATGAGGTGTTTAAATTCCTCTCTGGATATTCCTTCCCACTGTTTTGACTGTTGCATGGAACACACTCTTTTAAACCACTTGAAAGCTGCACGTCATGGTAACAGCCAGCAGCAGGACAATAACCAGGTTTAGCTACAGACAGACTAAACTTCCACAGACTGTCTCCTTTAAGTTTTTCTTTTTACCTCCATGTCTGACCAAAATGTTTTTTGTTCTTCTCTGTCTGATGCAGCGTTTTATTTATTTTTTTCCCCCTTCAGGCTGAGGGAGTGCATAAATGTCGCCAGTCTCTGCTGAGCTGCTCTCAGCTCCCAGCAGCACACCGGAGATTGCTGCAGCTCCCAGTGACAAAGCTGAGCCTTGCACTGTGCCGGTAAACTAAAAGGTAAAAGGCTGCCAGCATCAATCAGCTGCAGGGAATAGAGAGCAAGAGAGGGAGCATCCTCCTCCCCTGCTGGTGCTGCAGCAGGTTTCCTTTCACAAGAAGTGCAGCTCCCCTCTACCTCTCTCTCAAGGCTCTTTTTAAAGGGCAAGACGTGAAAGAACCTAATTCAAAGTCCACCGGTGCACCACTGCATCCTCCTCAGCAACTGCGAGTGTAGGCCTGCAGGACTTCTGTTAAGGTCACGTTAATTTCCGCTTCTTGTGAATTTTATACTTTTGTATTTTGTGCAGCATTTTTCTGCAGAGAGGTATTTCCTGACAGTAACTGAGCTTGGAGATCATAGGAGATGTGCAAACACGGACTTTCAGCTCAGATCTTTTAGAAGCGGTTTGAGGGTTTTGATTGTGTAATTGTATATGGCTCTGCATTAACCCTTGGAGGTCCCTTAAAAAAGTAACATTGGCGCTTAGCACAAAAAAATGTCCTTGATAAAAAGGTGTAATTAAAATGATATGTTTCATAAGTCATTTTTTACACAAGTTCCATCCTTGGCTTCAGCACTCACAAAACATAATAAAATATGTTTGTTTTTTAGATTTAACCCCTTTAATGTCAGGTTTTATAAAAAAAATCTGCACTGTAAAAAATTTAAAAAACACGGCCTGCACAAAAAATGCACGAGGGACCTCTAAGGGTTAAATTCCACTCTTCCTTTTGTGGAGAAGAAATCATGACTGAGATCGTAATTATTTCCTGAAAGACGTAATAATAAATAAAAGATTTATATTAAAAAAAAAAAATCCAAAATTTATTTTGACGGGCACAACGCTGGGTTTATGTTTACATCTACCGGCCACTAGAGGGCACCGTTGCGGTAAAAAGTCCGCTCGACAAGGCGAGGCTGGCACTGTGTAAAATGGCGGACTTGACAAGTCAAGCAGCTGATTCTGAGCCCAGAAGATGTTCTAGCGATAAATACTGTTGTAAAATAAACGTATTAGTAGAAATAATGCTGCGTTCGATTTACCTCGGAACTCGGAATGACGTCACACCCGAGTTAACGGCGTTCTGGTTACCGTAGTCGGAGAAGTTGGAATTTCAATATGGCGGCGCCCTCGAAAGCTGCTGTTTTGGTAGCTCTCAACGAACTCAGACGACTAATAAACAACACTTTTAATTTGTTCAGCTTACAGATGCAAGCGTTACATGCATCATTGATTTTTAACACACTCTTATATGTGTGACTTGTAAAATAAACACATTTCAACCAAAACTTACTGTTGTTCATACGGAGAGCTGCCATCTTGGATCTCGAGGTCGGAGTTCTGAAAAGCTTCAGTTTCCGACTGGGAGGTCCGACTTTGCGGGGCGTTTTATTTGATTTTTCCTACTCAGAAGTCGGGATTTCCAAGTTCCGAGGACAAATTGAATGCAACATTATTCCTTACCCTGTACGATTCGTCACTGGACATGGTGCTGGCTGGTCACTTCACAAAAGTATTCTGTTATCGCAATACCACCTCTAAACGCTAGATGTCGCTAAAGTGTCCGTGTTCCATATTCAATCTTTACAGGCTGTGTAAGCAAATAAATTCAATGTAAAATAAAGTCAAATTTGACTTTTGATCCCAGATTGCCGTCACAATGCTGGTGAAGTTTCTCAGTCATCCAGGTCATGGTAATCAAAAGGCGTTTGAACGCAACTGGACTTTGGTTCTTTGAAGACATTTCGCTTCTCATCCAAGGAGGTTTGTCAATTCTGAATATGCCTATAAGCTTGACTCGCCCGTATAGAATTGACAAAGCTCCTCGGATGAGAAGCGAAACATCTTCAAGAAAGCAAAGAAGTCTAGTTCCCTTCATTAGAATTGGATTGCTGTCACAAAATACTAAAAGTCATTATTTTGTGTAAACTATTCAGCTTCTTTTCCGGCTCATCATGAAGTGATGTTTCTGGATTGAATATCATTCTCTCCCACCAAAAAATAAATAAAGTTAAAGTCATCATCACACATTGGTGAAATTACATCTCCACATTTGACCCATCCTGATGGTGGGGAGCGGTGAGCTCGGGAACTATTTGGTGGTTTAACCCCCCAATCCAACCCCTTAGTGCTGAGTTTCAAGTATTTGGTATGACCCGATCGGGAATCGAACCCTGATCTCCCAGTCACGGGGCGGTCACTCTACCACTAGGCCACCAGAGCTGGTTAAATGCTGGCAAGTCAACGAATAACAAAAGAACTTTAAACACAGCAAAGACTAAATCTGCAGGAAGGTATTATAAGGACGTCAACATGCAAGAGAAAAAAGTCCCTGCTGATACTAAATAGTCTCACAAAGCCAACGAGGGACATTTGAAACAGAATTAGCCTCTTCACTTAGAAAAAGACACATTTCTTTTTTAGTCATGATTACAGCTCAAGTGAGGGTTGTGAAAGCCACATTCCACATCAGCCTGCCTGTCTGTCCCTCGAGCCGGGCTTGTGGACGTTGGTTTGGGCTTTGGAAAACATTTCAAAGTGAGGTTTCTCCCACAGGGACACGCTGAAAACGGCGAGGAAAGTCTTCTAGGCTCCGCCTGTCCCTCTTCATTTTCCTGAGACAGCTTAATGTTGGGTTATTATTCAAAAGATAAACAAAATGGTTACGTGCTTGTGGCTTAAAACTGTTTTCCAGTGTCTTCATGCTTTTCTGTGAGATTTAGAAAGCACAGAAGCTAATTAAAGTGTCATTTTTCACTCGTTCTTAACCATTTAGGGTGGTGGTGCCCAATATCGGCAGTCATCAGGCAAGAGACGGGGGACACCCTGGACAGGACGTCAGTCCACCACAAACTCACTCACCTCTAGTCACCAGTCGGCCCAACCTGCATGTTTTTGGTCTGTGGGAGGAAACCAGAGCACCAAGAGAAAACTCACACATGCATGGGGAGAACATGCTAACTCAACACAAAGGCTGCAGCCGGGATTCGAACCTGCAACCTTCTTGCTTCAAGGCAACAGTGCTACAGCTGCTCCACCATGTAACCCCTTGTCATTTTACACTTCTTAAATAACAAAAAGCAAACAGATTTAAAGACGTGTAGAAAATCTCAGTGATTTGTGTTTTGCTCAACGTCCCAAAAACAAAGAGGAAGTCGTTCTTCAACTTGTTTGAAAAGTTTCTACGACAAAATGAATGGATTCCTCCACACAGAGCGGACGGAGCTGGCTGTTGGGAAACTTTTAATCATTAATAAAGTGAACAAAGAGCCTCTCTCAGAAAGTCTGAGAAGAGTTTTAAGTGATGCACCATTTCCTGTAGTCTATTAAAAAAGCTCTAGGGCAGCTCTGAGCCTCTCCCACGTGAAAAATAAACCTAGAAGATTTTCCTTATACCCAAAGAACGCATTAGTCTTGCAGGATTCTTTGCATTCTTTAGTGAAGAGCAAGGTCAGGATTTTCCCCACTGCAGCACGAAATGTAATCAAGCTCAAAACCGATCTCTCCCTGTACAGGAATACTTGATCCCACTCATATTTTCTCAAAGCTGCAGAACTAAATGGCTGTTTGAGGTTAGAATTTAATTAGACCTTACTGGTTGGGTTCTGGTTTTAGTCATTACTGGAGAAACTAAGTGGCGTTGGGATGCAGCTCATCTATCCTACTTCACTGATTTTGTTTTTCTGTCTGTAAACATAATCCAGACGATCGGTTTCTCATGTTAAATTTGTTCTGCCGTTTCCAGTTTAATGTACATTTATGGTATTTTTATGGGTCAAGCTAGAGGCACTGGTGTCATCCTCAACAGATGGAGGATGTTAACTGGGAAAGAAAAAAAACAGCTTGACTTTTGCCTTTGGGGAAGTGAGCACTCTCTTGCAAAAGAACCAGGTTGCAGTGAAAAGTAAAACCATTTATATCCATAAGAGTGAGACCGACCAGCCTGTCTGTCTGCAGAGAGCTCCCCCAAACCGATGCCGTGACCTAAATTATACCTTTATAACCCCGCCGCCTTCTTCCCAAGTTGAACTTAAAAACATAAAACTGTCAGGAGAAATGAGCGGCGGGGAGTGGAGTGTGATTAACTGCAGCTGTGTTATTTGTATCATGACTTCCTTATTCTGTGAACACGGCTGTAAATGCTGCCTTTGTGAGCGTCCAGTTCCTCGTTGCTTGTGATATTAAAATGTTGTAGAATTTGTCCCGTAAACATTCCTGTTCCAGAGCACTTCTCCGATGCAAAGTCTGAGGGTAAACTTTCTCTTCCTTTTTGTTGCATTGACCTCGTTTCAGCAGTTTCCTGTGAGTCACTTCACCAAAAATACTGAACTTTTTTTTTTCTCAGCCTAAACAAAAGAAGCAGAGCTTTTCTGTTCCTTTGTGGCTTTTAAAAAAGTTCGGGTTAGAACATAGAAATGGTCTCTAACCACAGAAAGTGTGCAGCTGTGTTAATTTGGTATTTTAGGACAAGTTTGCAGAATAAAGCAAAGATACGGAGCTTGTACTTTAGCATGGGCTAAACCCTTCACTTAAGATATTCCTGAATATTTTGATGTTAATATTTGCTGTGAAACCCATATTTTTTTCACTTTATTACAAAAAAACGACATCTCTCACAACACTTCTATGTTTGGCCTCCGTCCTCTAAACCAGGTGTGGGTGTCAAGGGCAGCTCCCATGAAACATAAAACTATAATTTACTGTCATCCAAGCAGATGTGCAAACTGATGCATCGACAAATCTTAACACATTATGCAGTACTAAAACTTTGAGAATCAAATAACTTATTAAAATAACTTTAATGCCATTTAACTGTAGCTAGGAAGGCATTTTTTGCTTGTGGGATTGCTTCATGTGGGTTTGGAGGTAGATGGGGCACTGGGTGACTTGTCTGGGGACCATGCTCCTCCCCAGATAACCATGTACCTGACCAGAGGTTATGCTACACGATGATGGCATTTAAAATTTTATTTGACTCTAATTTATCATCTATTCTTTCTGTATGACAGTGATGGAGCTGCTCAATAAGGGACTACAGGAACTGATTATTAAAGTGACTGTGTATTTTTCCTGGCGATAGGGGGCAGTATATACCTGAATCAGTGCAAGCAAGTGGTATTTGTGTTCAAGTAAGACCTTAGCAACGGATGGCCATTATGGGCTCGACACACGGGAGGCAACATCGCCTCTCCTCCCTTAATTTTCAATGAGACATGCGCGACAAAGCGATAATCGTGGGTCTCCCTCCTGCTAAGCGACACGCGAAAAACATGGATGTGAAATTTTGCGCTCGTGCATGTGTCGTGCACACGCGAGTCAGTGACACGATCCCAGAAAGTTGAAAAATTTCAACGTTTCATCGCTGTCGCTCGGACAAGGACCAATCAGCGGAGGTTTCATCGACTGACCAATGAGAGGCCAGGATGCTTCTCAGTCCATCTCCGGGGAAACATGGAGGAAAAGTTAATACAAGACTTCACTTAACTCTAGCAAAACCTTGTGAGACTTCATATCTACCGCTTTTTCAACTCTGAACTGCTTTAATAACCCCAAATTCCCTCCAATCTGACGGCCAATCAAAACAACGGAAGACTCGCTATTCGCCCTGAAACAGAGGCGTCACTAGCTTTTGCCGCATGTCGCCTCCCGTGTCAGGTTATAAAAGCGATAGCGATGAGTTTCGCTGATCGCGGTCATGTCACCTCCCGTGTGTCGAGCCCATTAGGGTCAAAAATCCCTGGGAGTGAAACCTCCAGCAAAATGACGAGACTCCCCTTCATCACTGGAAGCAAGTGCAGAGGTAAACTTGTAAAACAATGTTTAGGAATGGCTACAATTTTTTAACCATCTGTTACCAATCTGTAAATGCATTTTGTCCTCACGGGCTCCTGTAGAAGGAAACAATGGCGTTGCTCAGAGACTTAGGGTGTTTCTCAATATTAAGGAACCTCGCCTTGCCTTGCCTTGCCAGGCCAGACGCCTTGCTTACGAGGACACTGTCCTTCCTTGGTCAAAGAAAACGGTTAAATGGAACAGACTTGTCCCACGTGACCACGGCCGGCCAAAGCCCGCCCCCTGCTTACGCGCCCTGTTGATGTCCCTCCCATCATAGTAATGTTGAATTTTATTATCGAGCCTTTTACTTATTTGTGTATATATTGGTTAAATCAAATGTGTAAGCGAGTTAGTACCTGCTAGCCACCGAAGCTGCAACTACTAAACAACTAACCAACCATAGAAAACTGGTTTGGATGTAAATAATCATTTTACATATAAGCCTGATGGCTACAATTAGTTGACTTACATTTAAACTGGAAATTTGCCCCCAGTTAGCTAAACGGCTAACAAACGGAGGACAGATGCCTTGGAAGCACATGAACATTGGAACATACCTTGACGGTTCCTGATGACGTATCTCCTAGGCAACCGGGGCGGGACCAAGGCATCAAGGCGAGGTTCCTTGAGATTGAGAAACACCCTTAGGTCCGCTCCCATATATATTAGACCTGATTTTTATGGTTAAATGTTATGAAGCCGCCAATATTTTTCAACAACTGGGCATCATTTAATTCATTTTCAACATTTCGATGGATATTTCCAGAGATTAACAGTAAAAACTACACATTGTCACTTTAAGCCATTAAATCATTTAAATATTCGCTTTGTTGACCAACACAAGTTTTATGTTGCCATCTACAATCTGAAGGGTTTTAAACTGAGGCATTATTTATTTCTAAAAAGATGAGATTATCTTATGCAAAAAGTATTTTAAGAAATCCCAATTGAAAGAAAACTTTTTATAAAAGCCCTCTAGATAAATCTGACGTCAGCCATTAAAAGAATGCTGGGTTTGCGTGTTCAGACTTCTGTTCTGGAAACGGCACAGGCGCAAGTTGTTGCAAGTCAGTCTTACAGCTGAGGAAAGACAACTTGTGAAAACTAGCTGTTTGTATTTTGCATGTTCACAATGACTATAGGAGGCTGCATGACCCGCATGCAGAGTTTTCCCCTCATAGGTTTTGGTCATAACATGAACTCGTCATCGAGTCAGTTGAAATTTCTCACAAGTAAAACAAGCAGAAAGCAAACCCGTCATAGTTCTAAGAAGTGTTGACGTTCTACGAGTGCAGCACTGTTGCATTACACAACAAACTGGAAGATTACCACAAAGGTGCAACCTTTCAGCTCGACCAGACCAGGGCAGGCAGAAATGCTGTTGGCATTTCAGTAATTTCCTTTTTTCATTCAGCTCATTCTGGCTTTTCACTTCCTGTTTGGCAATGATTTAAGATTCTCCTGCACTCATAAGGCCACGAGTACACAAAACGCTTGGATTCAAAGTTAAATGCACATCATTTTTATATTGCAGGAGCAAATCTGTGAAGGTTTTCCTGCCTTGACTCAGTGGCCTGATGTATTTTATGCATTTACTGCAAGACTGTTTGAGATCAATGATGCCACCATGTGGTGCAAACGAATAATAACAAAAATCACATGGATTTAGTTCAGTGCACTTTATTTACAAAAAAAACAAAACACTTTTGAATTAGGCAATTTTTGCTGTGAAAAAAAAAAACATGCATTCTCTATATGTGAGCAAACCCAGCGTGCACTTTGTGAGTTTAGCAGAACAGAAAGTGCTTTAGTGAAACTGTGCTTCAGTATCTGGAATGCAATAAGTCTCAAAATAAACCCGATATGTTTATGAAATGCTGAATTAAGTCTGGAAAAAAACACTCTGATATGATAAAGAGCAAAAATGACTTCCAAAGGAAAATAAATCAATAAAAAGATTCAACATTTTTAACCGTAAATATATTAAATCTACATTTTCTGTGTTAAATTAACAAAAATCTGACTGAATCGCATCTACCTGATAAAAACAGCTAATAAGAAGCTTGTGTGTTCAAATTTTCCTGAATTTGAAACAAATTTTAAGAGTTTATTTGAATCAAAAATCAGGAAACAAAAGAAAACAAGGTCATGGATTGGCTATGTGGGCAGGATTTTCCCTTCTTTCTTCAGAAGCGACTGTTGGTCGTTCCCTTTACTCTTCAATCTGGAGAACATCGTACTGGTCACATGGTGAAAGCACCAGTGGCTAAAATACCAACAAAAACACAAAAATAATTCAACAGAAATCCAGATTTTCCTACAGAAAACAATCTTTCAAAGTTTACTTTATGGGGAAAAAGTAGATTCAAAAACAGGACGTTGTACAGAAATCGTGAGTTTTTAGAGTTATGTTTTTAGAATGCATTAGTCAGAATTAAAACCTCACAAAAGACAAATACTTACACCCGAGTAGGAAATAGCAGTGATCACAGTAGGGCTTCCTGTTTCTGACACGGATCTGGACTCCAGTCTCTGTTCCTCCAAGATGTCGGCGGCAGCCCACGCACTGACGGGATGGAGAAGTGAGAAAAGGCTCAAGTCCAGTTTAAAAAAAAAGTCCAGCTGACCTTTAAAACAAGCGTTTACTCGTGAAACCACTCCACCACCAGATTGTTCGCCACCCAAGCAGTAAAGAGCTGAAACTTTATTTCCCACACAAACCCAGGTAAATAAATAGTTCCTCGCACTTTTGGCTGTGAGGAGCCGAACTGGAGCAGAAAGTGAAAGGACCCACACCTATGTGCTAATGAAGCTATGCCAACTAAATATAGGGATTCTCTTTCAGTGAGACTTTCACAATTAGCATCTAAAACAAAATGTGACAGGAGGCAGTCTTCTCCCTCTTAAGACACCACACACACACACACACACACACACACACACACACACACACACACACGTGAGCACGACCACCAGTCCAGACCATCAACATGTATGAGGACAGATAACCGGCCTCAGTGTTCTTGCCTTTTTGTTAATTAAAGGTCAACTTCACTCATATTTAATACATTTGCGGTGGTCTCTAGTAGGAATGAATGCCTTGTAAGTCGTTCTCTGGTGGAAAAAAAGCTCCGGCGTGCTTGTGTGAGGACGGAGAATTCAGCTAGAGGATTTGGACTCTTACTTCCTGATATTTGGACATCTCGCCTCTGATTGGCTAACAGCAATGTGACTTTACTACCAACTTTATTTGCTCTGTAACTTGACGTTTTATTCCACCAATAACACAAGCCTGAAGGAGTTCAGCTGTGTTGCTAACGATTAGCTTTTACTAGCCGAGATGTTCTCTGGATAGTATTGTTTTGACTCGGGATTTCAGAAATTATCAGAGGATTGTTATTATTGGGCGATATTGGCATTAAAATGTAATATTGGAAATAACCAGTGCTGGTTTTACTCTTTTAATGGCACAACATTTACAAAGCATGCACATATTAAACATCAACCCTTCAACTACTTCTCTTCTCACTCAAAATATCAAAATATGACAGATCTGATGTGTAGTTTGAGATATTTGTTTGGCACAACTGGATTAACTTGAATGCACAGATAGGTATTTAGGTATCACATATCTCCCATTTTGCATACCTACAGTTTAAACACTATGTTGTTTTTTTAAAAGAAGGACCTTGCATAAACTGGTATCAGTTTATATCAGTCCAAAAGCCAATAACATCCCTAGGTTTGGCTTACAGCCATATTTTGCAACTTTTTCATAATTTTAAATATTTTCCTGAGCCAGTATGTGTCAAAATGACCCTTTACAGGGTTAATGAAATGGCCCTTAGGCCCCCACTGCCCTCTGTGGCCAGATAATCACACTTGCAACTTCAGAGTGCCGGTCCGGTATCTGTTGGAGCTGATAAGCTTGGCGCTGCAGTCTGCTTCCTGCATGTTTTAGATCATGAACACAGCTGATTTGTTTGATTTAGTGATGAACCGCTCCTGTAGACACTAATGAAGGCTGAGGAGACATTTCAGCAGTTAGATTAAGGTGTTAAAAATACGAACGCACTGCGAGGAGATAAGTTTCACTTTTGGTTTCACTAACGGACACTAGGGGGTGCTAAAAGCAAGCCAAATCTGCCAAGTGTGCCTTTAACCGTCTTTGGTCTAATCATACATGTCGATGATCCAGTTGCTCCACAGCATGTGAAAGGTTACAGAAACCATGATTAATACACTCAAGACTCCTTTAGACCTCACTAGAGGTCGGGAGCGATCACATCATTAGCTGTGTAGCGTTCCCAAATTAAGCACCCAAAAAAAAAGGTGACAGAACAAGACTATTTAATTGTGACTGCACCTTTAATCGCTCATAACCTCTCACCTGGAAACAGGTAAGGTGGAAGCAGAGACTAAGGGTCTCTATGACCATGGCTGCCCCACTACCCAGGACACGCTCACACACACAGCAACTCTTTGTGCCTCTGACCATCCTGGGGCCGCACGTTAAAGTGAGGCCAGAATGTGTAAAAAAACAAATAGATGTAGTAAATAAGACTTGCAAATGAGAGAGGGGAACAAAACTCGCATGACCTGTGTACCTCGCAAGGTGAGAGGAGTCTGTGTAGATATTTTTCTGAGACAACATGGATCCAGTGCTGTAGCGAGAAGCAGCGTTCCTCGTTGGAACGCCGTAACCTGCGGCAGCCGAATGTGGGCGAGGGTATGTAAATGTTGCAGCCATATCGGGGGAGTGATGCAACGTTTCCAGGTTATCCAGAGACTCGAATCTGCAGATCGAAAAACAACAAATACAAAAATAAATCAAAAACAATTTGGCTTTGGGCGCAGTGCAAACACAAGGCTCGCCTCTTCATGCAGGCGGCAACATCCACGGGCTCCTTGTGGAAACTGTTGCTGCGCTGACGAATCCAGCTGTTGTCAGTCAGAAGCTGAGTCCTTTTCTTCATCTCCTCCAAAATCTGCTGCCTCTCTCGCTCCGCTTTAGAAATGGAACGTCCAAATCTTCTCCTCTGGTCAACTGGAAGAATTAAAAGTTGGGAGTAAAACCTGAGCGTCTGGAGAAAATAGGAACATATTCAAGGTGGAGAAGCAACCTGACCTCTGGTTTGCTTGTGGGGTTCAGATAATGTTGGTGTCGACAAGGATATGGCCCTGTTAGAGAGATGGAAGTTAGATATGAATCCAGATGTGTACACTACAATGCATTTTTTAAACAAGATGTGCACTATAATTCATGCTTTATGTTCTCTTCACATCACCACTAAACGTTTTTCCCCCCAAAAATGGAAAAATGATTAAACAAATCCCTCAACTTAAACAGTTGATTAAAAAGTAGGAGAAAATAAAAAACAGGCATAATAAAGTGATAAATGCACAAATAAAAAGCTTTTTAAGTAGGTTGAAGTGAAACCGAGCTGAGCTTGTTCTGACCTGTGTGCAGGGGACAGCCGAGCGAAACCACAGGATCCCTCAGCCCTGATCAGCAGCATTTAGACCCAAGCGAAGCAGAAGGAGCCACAGCAGCAATTAATAAGAAACAAGCATATTCCTGATCCTGCAACACGAGGAAAGGCTTTCCTTACCAGTCGTGTTCTGTACTCCTGCCGTTCTGTACTCTTGGAACAGAACTCTGACGTTTTATCTCTGCCTCTTTCAGATCGCCTTGGTCGGGACTCTGTTCATCTTCTCTGCTCTTCTTCGTCAGTCCGTTCACATAAAACAGAGAGCTGGTGAACCGCTCAGGACCACCGGACAACTCCAGCATATTCTCCTTTAAATGAACAAAGAAAAAATAAAAGTTCATGCAGTTTTTTTTAACTGTCACCTCTGAATGTTATGGAAAAAAAGCCCCAACTTCAGCACACTTAGAGAGTGCTTTATGAATAGGAAAGGTTTATTTTTCTGTTTCAATTTACAGTGATCTAAATAAATTAGGGAAATAATTTGTATAGAAAAATATATCTTCTGGAATATATTTAGGGGCAAAAACCTCTTTAGAATAATTTAATTTAAGCCAAAATCAGGTGTGTTAAATCAACTAGATGTCAGATCTGAGTGAACACCTTTTTTATTATATTAATATAAAAAGCCTGTTTTTGCAACTGCAAAAAGGCTGCAAAATGTTTCCAAACAAAGGGACATATGACATTTTTTCCTTAATTTACAAAAGTTCTGTGGTCAGTACCAAACGTGTTCATGAAATTCTTTGCACCAAATCCCGTTCACATAAAGCGATTTTTCAGAACCTTCCAGAATCAGTCGTTTCAGGGCTCTGTCACTTTAAGAAAACAAGCTGTTGATGGGCACGCCCACCTATAGGAGGATCTTTGTTGACATATTTTTTCATCGTTGTGCGCGAGTGTCTGTGTG